>CATIWR010021721.1:0-26647 GCA_949677035.1 Omphalea diandra | reverse complement strand
AAATTTAAATAAGAGAAATGAGCATATTACTTTTTGAAAAGATTATGTTTTCAAAATTATGTGTCCATAGATTATTTGAAATTTAATTTATTTAGTAATTAAAAATAAATAATTTTAATTCCAATAAACATTCTATTTTTAAGAGATTGTGGTTACATGATAAATTGATAATAATAATAACAATAATGAATTTCTAAAGTAATCACTTAAAAATAATTCAGATTTTAAAAAAATTAAAGTCTTAAATCTTTTAAAATATATATATAACTATAATTTGATGATAATGCTTTTGTACAAAAAAAAAAAGGATAATAGTTTAACAAATATTTTTGAAAAATATAACTACCACTTGATAATAAAAAAAAACAATATCAGATTAAGTAATATGATAATGTATGAGAAACACTTATATAATTCAGTATAGATAAATTTTAATTTAATGAATGAGTTAATTTTAGAATTTATAGCATAAAAAAATTCTATTTGAATGATATAGATTTATACTATCAAGTAAATAAATTAAAATTTTATGTAGCATCTATTATTTGATTATAGATTATTTGACATAATTATTATTTTATTAAAGTAGTTTCATTATCTATTTTTAATAATTTGTTGTTTTCATGTGAGACTATTTAATAGGATATTCAATAGATATAGGTTATACATTAATTTATTAAATTCGTTAATGCACATTGGTCTATTTTTTATTATTTCATTAAATTATATTCTTATTACCCATTTTCTTAATGAATAAAAGAATTTATGTTTTTATGTTTTTTTTTTGTATTGAGTTATTCAGTAGATATTTACTATTATAAGTTATACATTTAATCTATTAATTTTGGTATTTATTAGAAACATTCTTATTACTAATAATTGACTTTTACATTTTGAAGAAATACTAAATGTCAGACTTTTAAGATTTTTCATTAACCTATTTGATAAAATATTTTAATGATGTAGGTTATATATTTAATTTAAGATAAATATATTTAGATAGATTCTATCAAGATAAAATATAATAAATAGATAGATAGAGTGTCTTAAATGATGATTAATCAATAAAAAAGACTTTTTTAACTTTCTCTAATATTGACTTTTTTAAATTTTTAGTATCATTTTTTTTATTATCACTCAAATACAAATGAATTTTTAAAAATTAAATTGAATTGATCTATCAAAATAGTTAAATTAGAAACTGAATCATTAACTGGTTCGGTTAGTTTTGAATCGATTTTCAATTCTTTTTACTTTAATTATTATAAATATATTTATATATTTTTATTATTAAACCAATTAAATTAATTATTATATAATATTTTTTCAACAATAACACGTGAGTACTCACTTAATTACTAATATAAATAATTTATATTTAATTGATCACAAATAAATTTACAATGGCTTAATAAATTTAAATAAAAAGATTAGATATTAAATTGATTTAAATTAAAAGTGAGATACTAAAATAACTAATCATAAATAATTCAGAGAATGACATAACTTCGGTAACTTTTTACTCAATTAAAAATAAAGTTAATTATTTACAATGGCTTTCCTTCTAAATCTATTAACTCAGTCCATGCGGTCGTGAAGTTGATGTTTCAAAAATTTATTATCAATTAATTTTTTTTTTTTCTTAGAATTGCTAATAGCAACCGCAATTCCCAACCGTTACGCTCGGACTAAAGTGACCTCCAGGACTTTCCCGGGAGAAAAAAGGTGACCTTCTGTATTCAAAGCACCATAACCAGCCCAATGAGCATCTCCATCAACCCATTACAGTCTATCTCCTTCGTCAACCGTTCCATTTCAATCCCCGTGGAGCATACACTCCCCAACTCTTCAATTCAAAATTAAACTTTTTCATCATCTAAAGAACATTCAAAATCCTTCTTGACCCAAACTAACACTTGAAATCTTGGTCTGTACATTACATATAGACCAAGATGGACATTCTCTTTGCTCAGATCCAAGCCGACCTCCGTTCCAATGACGCCTTACGCCAGTCCGGCGCTCTCCTTCAAGCTCTCCAGCAATCCGCTGCTGGTCGTGACATTTCCGTCATCGCCAAGACGGCCGTCGAAGAGATCGTCGCCGCACCTGCCTCCGCCGTATGTAAAAAGCTCTCCTTCGACTTAATCCGATCCACTCGCCTCACTGCGGATCTCTGGGACGCCGTCTGCACTGGCGTCCACTCAGATCTCCACTTCCCCGACCCCGACGTCACTGCCGCCGCCGTCTCGATCCTTGCAGCCATGCCTTCATACTCGCTCTCCAAACTGATTATGGATTCCAATGCGGAAATATCCGGATGCTTCGATTCCGCCAGCGATAATCTGCGGTTTTCGATTACGGAAACACTAGGTTGCATTTTGGCACGTGATGATATGGTTACGTTATGCGAAAACAACGTGAATTTGCTGGATAAAGTGTCGACATGGTGGGCGAGAATTGGGCAGAACATGCTGGATAAATCCGACGCCGTTTCGAAAGTCGCGTTTGAATCAGTAGGTAGGTTGTTTCAGGAGTTTGATTCGAAGAGGATGAGTCGGTTAGCGGGTGATAAGTTAGTTGATAGTGAGAATTCTTTAGCGATTAGGTCTAATTGGGTTTCTTCGATGGTCGATTTGGTTTGGAAGAGGAGAAATGCGTTAATGTCGAGGTCATTGATCTTACCTGTGGAGAACTTTAGGGCTACTGTTTTCCCACTCGTGTATTCTGTCAAGACAGTGGCATCGGGGAATGTAGAGGTGATTAGGAAGGTTTCAAAGGCAGCTGCTGGAGCCAACGGGACTGTGGTAGATTCTACTGCGGAGAAGTTAGTTGGAGTTTCGGATGTGGTCACTCATTTGGCGCCATTCTTGGCGTCTTCGTTGGATCCAGCTTTGATTTTTGAGGTAGGGATTAATATGTTGTACCTGGCTGATGTGCCTGGAGGCAAGCCGGAATGGGCTTCACAGTCTATTATTGCCATTTTGACACTTTGGGACAGGCAGGAGTTTTCTTCAGCTAGGGAGAGTATCGTTAGAGCTGTTGTTACGAATCTTCACCTCCTTGATCTGCATATGCAGGTATGACTTTGATTCTTCTATTAATGGATACATTTGTGCATTCTTCTCTTTTTATAATGTGGACTGGTAAGCTAGACTATACATGCTAGTTTTCTAAATTCAGAATTCTTAGTTATTGGTACACTGAGAGAATAATTGAAGTTAGTTTGGACTACATTTATTATGGTTGAGTGCACAATTAGGACAAGAAATATGTTCAAGATTATTGATGCAAAAATGGATTGTTGAAGCTGTATGTTTTGAGCTACATTGTTGAATAATCTCCACTCAATGAGCTTCGGTGATGGTGTTCATTAAGGAAAAGTTTTTCAGAAGTCATTTTGAAGTTAGATAACAGAATCTTGTTGGTGTTAGTTTTGTTTGTTTTATTGACATTGTCAAGTTTCTGCTTGAAGGTTTCATTATTTAAAAGGCTGCTTCTCATGGTGAGAAATTTGAGGGCAGAATCAGACCGTATGCATGCTTTAGCATGTATTTGTCGAACAGCTCTTTGTGTTGACCTTTTTGCTAAGGAAAGTGTCCGAAGAGGTCAGAAACCTCTTGCAGGCACTGATGTTGCCTCTCTTTTTGAGGATGCAAGAATAAGGGATGATCTCAATAGTGTGACAAGTAAAAGCTTGTTTCGGGAGGAGTTAGTGGCATCACTGGTGGAAAGTGGCTTCCAGTTGTCTCTCCCTTTGCCTGAGCAAAAAAACACAGGAATGGAGAGCAGAGTGATTGGAGCTTTGGCTTATGGAACTGGTTATGGTGCATTGAACTGGACAGAGCCAGCTTTGGAAGTGGTGGAAGTTTGTAGGCCTTGTGTCAAATGGGATTGTGATGGCAGGACTTATGCAATTGATTGCTATTTGAAGTTGCTTGTAAGGCTGTGCCAGATCTATGATACACGAGGAGGTGTAAAAACCGTTAAAGATGGTGCTTCTCAGGATCAAATTTTAAATGAGACAAGACTGCAAAACTTGCAACGTGAACTTGTGAAGGATCTTCGTGAGGTATGTGAGTTGTGTGAAAAGTCGAATACTACATTTACTGATAGTAGAATGTTAGGCATTAATGCTATAGTTACTAACTATTTTGTAGTTTTTGCATTTGTCTACCATTATTAGAAGTGTTCACCTTCCAGTTTGTTGGCATTGTTCAATGCTTGTTCATGTTACCCAGTTCATCTCTGAGCTTATGACTATTGCAAAAGTGATATGGTTTGTTCCATCAACTATTGAGTTCTCTTTTCATGTTTGGAGTGGAACCAGAGAATTTTAATATTGTTGGTTCTTCCTGCTTCTATTATATGACTTGGCAGGAACTGGAGAAATGTTCATTTAGAAGATGACTGTATTATTTCAATGTTATATGGTTGTCATTGGTCAGTGGATGTTCCTACTTTGCTTTAATGTTTTCCTATGCTCTTTTGTTTATATTCTCCATCTTATTTTTGATAAATTATACCATCTTTATTTCTATTTTATTTTGCTTTAGTTCTTATGTTTAACAGATAATAATCGGTGTTGCACTTCTTTTCCAATTTAACAGATAAATACTCTGAGAGTATGTGCCCGTGTTATTTGGGCAATTTCAGAACACATAAATCTGGAAGGTTTGGATCCACTTCTAGCTGATGACCCTGAGGATCCATTGAACATTATCATATCAAATATGCATAAGGTCTTGTTCAACATTGATTCATCTGCAAATACATCAAATAGGCTTCAAGATGTCCAGGCAGTTCTTTTAAGTGCTCAGCGGTTGGGATCACGTAATGCTAGGGCTGGCCAATTGCTAATTAAAGAGCTAGAAGAGTTTAGAAACAATGGGTTGGCTGATTCTGTCAACAAGCACCAGTGCCGTCTAATATTGCAGAGAATTAAATATGTTCAAAGTCATCCAGAGAATAGGTGTGTTTGACGGTGAAAAGTTGATGTTACATTTCTGTATATTAATGCGATAGTGCATAGTATATTATTAACCAACAACATAATAATCCTTGTCTACATTAAAGCTGCTTCTCAAATTTTTTCCTTCACTTTTTTGCATACATTTATTTCTTACTTTTTTTCACAGCACTCCTGTAGTGATAACTTTTCTAAGATGGTGATTGATTCAATATTTTTTTTAGGTGGGCTGGGGTTAGTGAAGCGAGAGGAGACTATCCATTCAGCCACCACAAACTTACTGTTCAATTTTATGAGGCAGCTGCTGCACAGGATAGAAAGTTAGAAGGATTGGTTCACAAGGCTATTTTAGAGCTTTGGAGGCCAGATCCTAGTGAATTAACTATTTTGCTGACCAAAGGAATTGATTCCAAATTACTCAAGGTTATGCCAGCTGCATGTACTTTGACTGGTAGCAGTGATCCATGCTACGTTGAAGCTTATCATTTGGCAGATTCTGGTGATGGAAGGATCACTCTGCATTTGAAGGTTACGAGCCTTCCCTGCACATGACTGTTTTTTGGGCTATATACTTTGTGTGGTTATGTAATATATCATAATTGTAAGTGAATTACTTCTATAACATGTCACCATAACTCTCCTTGGCACACAAAGAAGAGGAAGTAATGAATTATAAATTACTAGGGTTCATTTTGAATTGCTTCTTGAATCTTGTCACTGTTGAAGGTAAATTTTATAAATAATTTGTTTCTAAGGACCTGACATGTAAGAGTATCATCTATATTATTTGTGGAGTTTTCTACAGATTGTAGGTTCTGGTTTATGTTTATATCAGTGGATTACTGCATTCTATTTCATCATTCCATGAACAAGGTTGGTAATGTCATTGCAGTCCAGTTTAATGGGGTTTCTGAATGTGCTGCTCTAATCTTTGGTTAATGTTTTGATAGATCAAGGAAATTTAATTAGAGTCATTGTTATCACACTAATTTTTCTTTTCCTGTTAAAGTTCACTCTTTGTGTGGGGCTATGATGGTATGTATGGTATTCTGACTGTTTAATCTAATGAACTTGTTACAGGTATTAAATTTGACTGAACTTAAGCTCAATCGGGTGGATATTCGGGTTGGGTTATCTGGTGCATTATATTTTATGGATGGATCTCCTCAAGCTGTGCGTCAGCTTCGTAATCTTGTTTCACAGGTATCTTCCGTGCCAGGCCTTCAATACATCTTCCCTGAAACTTTTTAATAATCCTTTTCACACCTTCACTTGCAGCCCCATTCTTTTCTCCTTGTTCCTTGTGTGATGTTCTTTTCTTTGTTCTGTACTTAAAATAGCTTTTGGTGTTCCTTATGTCTGTATTAGTTCGTTATTCATGAATAGGATTTCCTGTCTGTAATTGCCATTCTTGGATTTACGTAATCTGTAGTCTGGGTTTCGCTTCAGTGCTTTCTTGTATGCACAATTTAGGGAAAGGAGTACTAATATATTGCAATCTATCATTTTATGTAAAGTATTTCCTTAGGATTTCATAGACTTCTTCTAGTAGTTTTTCACACTATTTTCATGATTCATACTGTTAAGGAAATCGAGATGTAATAATGAGTTTCTGTATATTTTCTGTAAATCCTGTTTCTTAGATTTTCTCCTGAGCTATCACTTTCACAAGGAGTCTTACCCTTATTTTGGATGGGATGTAGAGAAGGATAATTAATGGAAGGGTAGGGATGGGTAAAGATCGGAAAGGAAGAGAAAGGAGGGGAAGTGTACAACACTTCCTTTTCATTGTTTGGGAGCGGATGAATGAGAAAGTGTAATTAAGGAAGAGTAACTATTGAAAATGATAAAAATAACCTTATAATTTGAAACCAATAGGGACAAAATTGGTAAAGTTATTTTTTTTTTATTTTAGTTACTCTTGCTCCACCCCAATTTGGGGTGCAAGCAAATTGAAGATTAAGAGGGTATAGAAGGGTAAGACGTACCATTCTCTGCACTTTTTTTTTTTTGTTAACTTTCCTCCCAAACAAGGGTAAGCTTGTACTCTTTCCTACCCTTCCATTAATTACCCCTCCCTATGCTCCATCCAAACAAGGGGTTAGATGCCAATGAAAAGTGAAACTGTTGTTCTTCCATAGAGTACAGTTTTCAAAGGTTTTTTGTGAAATGGACATGACATCTATTAATTACTTTTGGGTTGTCAAAGATTGCATATTTCTTTGGCATGACCCAATTGGAAATGCCATATCATTTCTCCCGCTTATTTTTAATATTATTGTTTTTTGACCCTTTATCTTTTCTCTTTAATACTTCTACTTAGTAGATTTTATGATCCTTAGGATCCAGTACTCTGCAGTGTGACAGTGGGTGTATCCCACTTTGAGAGATGTGCCATTTGGGTTCAAGTTCTATACTATCCATTCTATGGAAGTGGTGCTATAGGAGATTATGATGGTGATTATACTGAGGAGGATCCGCAAATTGTGAGGCAGAAAAGAAGCTTAAGACCAGAACTAGGAGAACCAGTAATTTTGAGGTGTCAGCCTTACAAAATTCCAGTGACTGAACTACTTTTGCCACATAAAATTTCGCCTGTTGAGTTCTTTCGGTTATGGCCTAGCTTACCAGCTGTAGTGGAGTGTACAGGAACATACATTTATGAAGGAAGTGGCTTCAAGGCTACTGCTGCACAGCAGTATGGTTCTTCTCCCTTCCTTAGTGGACTGAAATCTTTGTCTGCCAAGCCTTTTCACAGCGTTTGTTCGCACATGATCCGGACAGTGGCAGGATTTCAGGTACGATAACTTTTGTTTCTTGATGTTTAAAATAATCTTTTCCTTGCATTTGCATTTTGGTTGTATGTCATAGACTGTTAGAGCCAAGCCCTGGTGATAATATGGAGTTTATCCTTATTGATCAGACCGAGAAAAATTTGTTTGATTATTTTGGAGAGTTCCTAAAATGTATATTTCTTACCATGTTAAATTCTGTTATTGGACAGCTTTGTTATGCTGCAAAAACTTGGTTTGGGGGCTTCTTAGGCATGATGATTTTTGGAGCTAGCGAAGTCAGCAGAAACGTGGATCTGGGTGATGAGACAACAACCATGTTGTGCAAATTTGTGGTCCGGGCATCTGATGCATCAATCATCAAGGAGATTGAATCAGACTTACAGGGCTGGTTGGATGGCCTTACTGATGGTGGTGTGGAGTATATGCCTGAAGATGAAGTGAAAGAGGCTGCTGCTGAGAGGCTTAGGATTTCTATGGAACGGATAGCCTTGCTAAAAGCAGCCCAACCTCCACGTAAAACTCCAAAATCTGATGATGAAGAGGATGGAGAGGAAGATGAGGAGGAAAAGAAGAAAGGGGGAAAGAAAGATGGGAAAGAAGATGGTAAACCTAAAGGACCCTCAACGTTGTCAAAGTTAACTGCAGAGGAAGTTGAGCACATGGCTCTTCAAGCAGCTGTGCTCCAAGAGTGGCACATGCTTTGCAAAGAAAGAAGCACCCAAGTTAGTTAACCCTATCTGTTTTTCTTTGGCAAATGAGGGCGTAACATATTTTTTGTACTTTCGTGTAATCTAATTTTGATACTTGCAATAGGTAGAAGAGAAATTGTAAGTAGAGTGCCGCATTTTTTTAAATTAATTTTCTTTTCTGCTCTTTTTGGTATGCTCCCTTGTACATCTTGTACCGGCTAGGCATTGTTTCATTGCTGCTTGTGAGAAATTAAAGAAAAAAAAAACTGGTAATGTTTTCTATTGTGTTAGTCTCATTTCCACTTTGGAACTGAGTTTTCTGTAGGCTAAATGACCAAAAACATCTCATATTTTCGCGTATTTATCTAATTTATTTTATATTTTGAACTTTTGAATTTGTTATCAATTATATCTTAGCAAATTATTATGATGGCTTGAAAATGGAATAATCTGAGTTGAAATTTAAAAAAAAAAAAGAATTAAAGACAAATGAAAAATAAAAACATTCAATAATATAATATAGAATAACAAAATAATTGGAACTAAAAGTTTTGTTCACCAAATTTATCACATATTGCACATCAGACTCTGTAATTTGAAATTTGTCTCCAATAACAGGCTTTATGGAACAAAATCTAGTCCATGTAATCTCACTATTGAATGTCTCACACTAGTTATTTTGTATAGTGTCATTGAATATCTTTCTATTCCGTCTTTAATTTTTTTTTAAAAAAATTTTCAACTCAGACTATTTCAATTTCAAGCAATTGGAATAGTCAATTGGGATAAAATTGATAGCAAATTTAAAAGTCAGATACTTTTTTATTAAAAATGAAAGCATGCTATAGATTTGATAAATACAAGAAAATATAAAACTTTTTTCTGGTCATTTAGCCTTTTCCGTATCCTAAGGCATTTCATCCAGTGTTGATGGTTTTGTCAGTTTCTCTCCTATCACACAGCATCTTTGCATCTGTCTCGCTTTAACAAAGTTTAATATATAAATCCTCATACGCCTTGCACAGGTGCACTTGGGCTACCGATGAATTTTGGTGTGTTCACCTTCCCAGAACGACGCTTATGAAGAAAGTTGGTGCACGATATTTCTTGTACAATTCATACGCAGTAATGTAAGGTTGACAAGAGGACTATGGTTCAATCTTCCCTCTCAAGTCTGTATCAATGTTCAAAAAAGTCCAAATTAACTATTTGATCTAATTAACACACATTTATCAATTTAGACTCGTATAAATTCAATTTTAGATTTGGTATGGTGCATTATACTTACATGGTCAATAAAAGGGGAAAAACAATAATTAAAGAAAAAACTATTTTTCTTCCATTTTCTTGGCATCCAAACACCTCTTCAATCTCTGTTTCTCACCCGCCTTTGATCTTGGGACATAAGTTTCATCTATTCCCTTAATCATCTAAGTCATACTATTTTTACATGCTGTGCCTTGAATAAAACCCAAATCCAGAAGGAAACCATAAAGTCCAATAATTGCCCAACTCTCCAAATATCTCTCAAATTTAGTTGGATTGTACCGATGAGACATTGCGGTGGTTAGATGTTCACGTGAATCTTCATAAGGAATTGTCCGAACTGCAGCTTCTTCCTCAGCTTAAAAGAAAGAAATTGAAACTTATCCTAGAATCACCCATTTTCACTCATGCAATGCCCAAGCAAGAGAAATTTATCAGCATTTTCTAATAAATATGATAGAAGGTGAACATCTTGGGAACGAATGAGGAATTGGTTCCCAATATGATTTCCTTGAACATGTACTCCTTTGGAAGCATATCAGATATATTTTTTGAAGCAAAAACTGTGGTGCCACCCTGCTTCTGCCAAAATGCCATCATATTAGCAACAATGTGCAGAACATTTCTTGTTGGTTTGATACCTGTAAATTGAAGCTTTCCAGCTAGATTTAATTTTTGGTTTGAACTGAACAATTAATTGAACCAAATTGCTTTGATCAGTTCGATTTGATTTGCTATAAATTTGGCTTAGTTTCAGTTTTTGTTTTTTTAAAGTTTCGGTTAATTTTATTCAATTTTGATAATTCAATGAGTAAATTGAACTAAATCAATTGAAGTGTAATCAAACCAAACTAAAATAGTTTAAATCAAATAAAATCACATTCAAATCAAATTTAAAATTTATTATTCAAATTAAAATATTCAAAAAATTATTAAAAACTTAATATTTATATAAAAATATATACAATTTTTGTTACTTGTAGTAAAAACATCAAAAATATTTTTTTAAAAAAATAATTCAAACTGAATTAAACTATCAAATCTAACTAACTTAATTCAGTTCAATTCAATTGGTTTAATTGATTTCCTTCCGTTTTATTTCAGTTTTATGGTTTTTCTAATTCATGTTAGAAATCAAATTGGCCATTTGAATTAGGGGGTGTTCAAAAACTGAACCGAATTAAAAAAACCAACCGAATTGAATTGGTTCAGTTCAATTCGATTTGATCCTTTAATAAAATCAGTTTAGTTTTAATTTTAAAAAATTCCAGTTTTTAGTTCAATTTTTTAGATAAAAAACCAAAAAAATTGAATTAAGCGAAGTTATTAATAAATCAAACTAATTTGAATATAACCAAATTTAAAATACATATAATTTAATCAAATCGAACCTAACTTTTATAGGTTCGGTTTGATTTGATTTATTGACATATAAATTTCAGTTTATTCGACTAGGTTAATTCAATTTTTTCAAAAATTTCAGTTTGGTTTTAAATATATAAAATTAAATTTATTTGATTTTCGTAGAAAACCGAACCAAATTAACGAAACCAACTTTTTACTCATCCCTACTTTGAACAACCATGTCTCTGGTTATTATTATCCACAAACCCATAACAATTCTTAAGTCTGCATTTTTCTGGATATCATGACCAAGACCCTTAACTTGGGTCTTTTTAGTTTCTAGGAATCATTACCAAAACCCAGAAATCCATTTTAATGAATCCTTTAAAACTCAAAACCCATTTGATTTCTGCACAAATCCTACATATATATCCCTTCTCATGTCAATAACTCCCCTATCATTATCACAAGTATCACTAATAGTTGTTTCTCACTGTTAGCAACTACTTTGACGATCAACTTGAGGTCGCGATTTGATCAAATATGTGTTTTTTTTTTTTTTAAAATAAATTGTGAACGGAGTTTGTGCTAGGAGTGAGTCACGATGATCTCGACATGCAAGGAGTACGAAGCAGGGGCTTTTGACCATTTTAGGGCGAATATAGTGACCATTTATCAGTTTAGAGTGTTAAGAAAAATATTACAATAACAAATTTTATAATGTAATCAAATAATATGATATAATCAAATGAATAATAGTTTTTATCTAATTCAATGGTATTTAATATTATCTAATCCAATCGCAAATAATAACTTGTATCTAATCCAATAATAAATTATCAATAATGGAATCACAATATAATAATATAAATGACACTTTAATTTTTACATTTTCATTTTAAAGCATTTTTAGTTAGATGACTTATATGCCTGTTAAAAAGTTTAAAAAGGAAAAAAAAAAAAGAATGGTGCATTTGAAAAAAAACATAAAGTTTCATTATTAAAAAAGGCTAAATGATTAAAACAATCTCATATTTTCACGTATTTATCAAATTTATCTTATCCTTTCATTTTTGATAAAAAAAAGTGTCTAACCTTTGAATTTACCATCAATTTTATCTCAATATACTATTCCAGTAACATGAAACTGAAAAGTTTAAGCCTTCAATTTTTTTGAAGGCATATGAAAAATAACGACATTCAATGACATAACACAAAATAACTGTTGTAAGACATTCAATAGTAAAATTAAGTGGTGGACTAGATTTTGGTCCATAAAATCTGCTATTAGAAACAAGTTTCAAGTAATACAATCTGATGAACAATATGTGGTAGATTTGGTGAACAAAACTTGTAATTGTCAAATTTTGTGTCATATCATTGAATGTTTTTGTTCTCAATTTGACTTCATTTTTTTTTTTTGAATTCCAATATAGCTTGCCAAAATATAATTGATAGCAAATTCAAAGGTCAAATAATTTTTTTATTAAAAATGAAAGTGTAGGATATATTTAATAAATATGTGAAAATATAAACTTTTTTGGTCATTTAATCTTAAAAAAAAAAAATCATTATAACACAAGAATTTACTATTTCAAAAGAAAAATTTGAAAAAAAGTAATCATTGCGCAATGATAACAAATTCTTCCTGTGTCGGGAAACAGAAACACAATATAAAACTGCACTGAGAATTGTTATGTCAGGAGACTGGAGATGAGCCATTTATATCGACACAACCCTGGGAGAGTTTTTTTTAATTACAATTAAAATATTATTTTATTTGTAAAATAAAAATTTTTATATAATAAAAAATAATTTTATAGTTTTTTTAAGGAAAATAATGTTATAGTTAATGTTTAATATTTAATGAAAAGTGTACTTGATATAATCAAATGAGAAAAATATTTTATTTAATAAAAAATTTAATTATATTTAATAGGATATTGAAAAAATATAATCGATATATTTCAATAAGACAAGTAATTAATGACATAATCAAAAGTGTACTTGATACAATCAAATGATAAAATATTTTCATTTAATAAAAAATTAATTATATTTAATAGGATGTTGAAAAAATATAATCGATATATTTCAATAAGACAAATAATTAATGATATATTTCAAATATTACAATAATGAAGAAAAATATAAATTTAAGAAAAAATATTTTCAATTAAAATTCTAATGTTTTTTAGCATATAATTTTTGAAATTTAATAACTAATAAGTTAAAATTAGATATTGAAAAAGAGTAGGGTGGAGTCATTTTCTATGACCCTAATTTTATGTATAATTTAAATTCATATATTGTAGGTTCTTTGTTTCAATCAATTTGGCTTCAACTCCTAACACAAATTTCATACAACATATCGAAAAACAAATATATCATTATCATTTACTTAAATAATATTAATATAATTAATATAGTCATATTATGTACTATATTAATTTATATATTACAAATCTTAGAAAATAATATAATTAATATATTATTTAATTTACATGACCATTTTCAATATTTATTAACATATCACAAGTAGCTATTTTAATAGATAATATTTTTTTAATGAGCTAGTAATTTAATAATTTTCTTGTAATAAAATTGTTATTAGTTTATAACTACTAGTTTATGAATATTTTTTCAAACTAACTAATTTATTACCTATTATACTAATTATTCTTAATTACTTATTTATTTTAAATTTAATTAATTTACAGTATTAGTCAAATGAATTTTTTCTGCTATAGAATTTAGCTTTATTTATCTCCATATATATTATATTATATAACTTACTTTAATTAGCTCAAAACTATACTATACAAAATAAATTATTCTATTTATTAAGTATCAGAAAATATTAATTTTTTAAACAAAATAAATATATCCTTAATGTAAATAAAATGTACTACTTATGCATGTCATAAATAAAAATTATATATAAACTAATTAATCATTAATTAACATAAAAATAAATTTCAACTTATTTTAAAATTTGTTTTAATAGTAAGAAAGGAGGATTTGATGTATAAGAAAACTTTTATATATATATATATATATATATTGTGCTTTAAGCGGTTTGAAATTAATCTTAAATTGTTTAAGGATGTGGAGACGAAATTGTATATAAAAATTATGATAATAGAATATAACTAAAAATAAAAAAGAAAGCATGATAAACAGTAATACCGCATAATAAATTTCATTTATTCACAATTTAAGAGTTATAAAATTTATATTTTATTTTAATAATCTACAAAAATATTAAATATAATAAATGATTGATTTGTTATATTTTGATATTCGTAATTATTCTCTTGAAGCTTTAAAACACAATTTATGAAAAATAATCTTTTATTTATTATTAAAATATTTTGTCTTCTTTTGTTTTATTATTTTTTAAGGGGTTAGGTGATTATCATATAATAAGTCTAATAAATTGTCATTTCAATTGTTACACTATCACTAAATTAATACAAATTCATTTGTAATTACAATTGCTAAAATTTAAATAATCCTTTATTTGCTATAAATTCAAAGAAAATAAATAAATCAATTAAATTATACTTAATTATTTGAAATAAAATTAAATTATTCCATTTTGTTAAAAATTATTTAGCAACTAATGAGTACCACTTAAAATGATAATTAACTTATATTTATCATAAAATCCAAATATCTATATACATACCAAACAAGTAATATATTTTTAAAAATATAATTACATTTACAATAATTTGAAACGCTAATAAGTTATTTAAACAAAAATCATGTCAATAAAATAAATAAATGAGTGAATAAATGAATCAGTGGTTAATTAATAGATAAAATATCATAAATCAATGAATGGATGAATTAATAAATAAATGAATCAAGTTTTAAGGATAATTTGTCATGTGGTTTAAATAAAATCAAATTTAAAATTTTTTTATCACATTAATATTTTAAGATACTTTTACTTTAACTATATATATATATATATATATATTGGATTAAATATATTAGATTAGATACGTAGGAATGTTGCTTGGGTGCATGCATTTGCCATTTTTACGTTGGGTCTGTTTAGACCTACTTCTGGGCCAGGAGCCCACCAATTGGTTCTCCTATTTAAACACGCAGAGTTTAATCTAAAGAAAGTTTTTCAATTTGGTAGGTCAGTTACTGTGGGTGTGGGATTCGATTGGTTGATTGATAGAGAAGTCGAAACCAAAGAAACGGGAAATCGTCATCGAGGAAAATGAACACTATAGAATCGGTGGTGACACAAATTCAAGGGCTGTCGAGTAGCGCGACAGATATATCTGCCCTCCATGTTTCATTGAAACAAGTAGACGACTCGCTTCATACTGAGTCTACTCGGTTATTGCCTTTCCTCAACCAGCTCGACCCCTCCATACATTCTCTCGGTTACCTTTATATCCTGTAATTTTCTAATTATTTTCTCGTTTTCTATTACATAGGCTTTAGTTTTTCAATGTGTTATAGCTGATTTTGTTTTATATATATATGATGTTAGGGTTTAATTGTTTTGGTTGTGTACTCATGCATATATGTATTGGGAATTTTATTTTGTGCTTAGCTTTTTGTTCTGTTTGCTGAGAAAGTAGGAGAAAAGAGGGGAGTGTGAGGTTTTGTGTTTCTTGTATGAGAGTAAGATGTTTTTATTAGAGTAAGCCTGCAGTTGCATTTTGATCAATTGGGTTCACACATATTTTCTTTTGTTAGGACATATTACAAATGTGTCAATCTGCCCCCCCTGAACTGAGTAAATTCTAACAATAAATCTGTGTGTGTGGCATTGACTATTCATTTATCCAGGGAGTTAGTTTGAAGGGATGGGTAATGGAGGCCCTCAAATTGTCGGGCTTAAACTGTAAGAAGGTGTAACATAAACTTTCTAATATTTTTACACCTATTAACCAACTAGTACCTACCCTTTGGAAACTCTCAAATGAAAAATTTGATGAATTAACCTCTTTTACATTCTTTTCGTTCCTACTTAATTAACTTCCCTCTTTATCACTTTTAAAATGGGAGCTTCTGAAGTCAGGACAAGTAGACTTCTGATTATGTGCTAATTTCTTGTGGCAGAGAGGCATGCATATCAGTGCCAATCACTAAAGAGCAAGCACAAACTGTGAGCTTAATCTTTGCCAGGTTTATCACTTCTTGTGTTGCAGACCAGATTCGTTTGGCCCCTGATAAGTGTATTTATCTTTAACTTGTGTTGTATTGGGATTTGCTAGATATGTTTAAATATTTGAAACAATGTTGTATATCTTTTAACCTTCATTATTTTCACTTTGCAGTTATATCGGTTTGTAAGAGGTTCAAAGACCAAGTTATGCTACTTGAAGCACCTATCCGTGGGGTAGCTCCATTATTGGCTGCTGTGCGAAAGCTTCGGTCTTCCTCCGTACGTTTGACTACTTTGCATCCAGAGTTCCTTCAACTTTGTTTGTTGTCAAAGTGCTATAAAACTGGTCTTTCCCTTCTAGAGGATGATATTTTTGAGGTTGATCAGCCAAGGGACCTTTTTCTCTATTGTTATTATGGGTGAGTTGTTTTTGCTGCACATCAATTATTTGTTTTATCTAATATTCTTTTACTTTCATTATGCTGAGATGGTTTGTCATTGGAAGCTCTCTTGTTTCACTTGATACTTGTTGTTGGGGCTTCTGTTCTGCTTCAATTTCTTTGCAGCTTTCCTTATTTATTCTCCCTTCCGTCATGGATGACATATCTCAGCTTCTTGAGATTTCTATCGTTTGATATAATGACTTTCCCTTGAAGATTGTCGTCCCAGTTTTTGACTAGTCAATAGTCAGATTAGTGTTGCATTACTATCAAGCAAATTAATTTTGCACTTATAAGTCTGAAATAAATGGCATATTAAATATCATGGTATCGAAACTAACTTGTCATTTTGATGAAATGATCGTACAGTGCCTATGACTGTTATTGGCTCTAGTTTTAGAATGCCCTGCATTATCAGCACTTTAGAGAAATTTAAATTATTGTATCTAGGAAGATGAGGAGCTTTTGCATTTAACTGGGAAACTTGAAAAATAAATTAGTTTCACATGTTAGATTGTTAATGCATATGTTACTGGTTTCAGTCAAATTATTAGGCAACTGATTTGTGACCTCCAGATTAAGAATAACAGTGATTAAATTGTCTTTTCCCATAAAAAAAAAAGGTTTGGATGGTTAATTTGCTTTGCTATGAATAACAATAAATAAATAGAAAGGAATAAGAAGAAAATTAAAATAATTATTTATTCAAAACTTATTTGATGCCTTTGTTCTCTGTACTTTGAGTTCTTAACAGCCTTCAATATGTATGAGGAATTTCTAAGTATGTCTCACAGTTGATATAATGACAGAGGGATGATATGCATTGGTCAAAAACGTTTTCAGAAGGCATTGGAGCTTCTACACAATGTATGACTTCTCTTTGCATATCAGTTCATATATTTTGTTCATCCAATTCCTTCATGGTAGTTTGACCCTAATATTTCTCATCTCAGGTTGTGACTGCTCCTATGTCTTCTATAAATGCTATAGCTGTTGAAGCATACAAGAAATACATATTGGTTTCTCTCATTCACCAGGGACAGGTAGACTTTGTCCTTTTCCTTTGCTTATCTTACCAATTATCAACTTGGAACATGAATTTAATAGCATATTGTCAAAATAATTTTCAATGAGGGAGTATTGCATTCAGCTGGCTTAGTTAAGGGACATTGGTCGAGATGCTTAGTCTAGGCAGTTTTAAAATTAGCAATTTTAGCTGTTCATATGATCATTTTTCCATCACTTTGTTTTATACTCTGCATATGGCAATTTTCCACTAATTCTCCAACATATGCTTGTGTTACTTAGCATATGACATGATTAACTTATTGAATGTTACTTTGCTAATTGAATTATTCTTGTGGTGTCAGTTTTCCACCAATCTTCCTAAATATGCTTCTTCAGCAGCTCAGAGAAATCTGAAGAACTTCTGCCAGGTACTTACAAATTTGAGCTATACATTATTTGGTATATATAGCTTATGTTGCAGTACGTAGTTTAGTGGGATCGATTGATGTAGATCATTGATTATGAGCCTTTTTTGCTGATGCTCTTAAATTTCGTTATGGATTCTCCCAATTGAGAATAACAAAGTTTTTGAGTATAATATGACCAAAAGTTCTTTTTATTGTGAAATGGATGGCATTCTGCTATATGCATGAGCAGATATACTTTGTAACTATATAGAATTTCCCAAATGAATCCCTGGAAAAAAGAAAAAAAGCCTATAACACTTATATGACCAAGAGTTCTTTTCAGTATGACATTGTGAAAGCATCCTGTCACACGCCTGAGTCGATTATTTTATTTATTTATTTATTTTTTTTGGGGGGGGGGAGGTAGGTGCTTCTTTTAATGGCCCCTTGCCTCTTCCTTTCTAGAAGGAAAATTCATCCTCTGCGGATTAGTGCATAGCATAATGGAACCAGAACCATAACCGACTGCTCAGTTTTAAACGGTGGGCTGCTATGATTCTCATGCCAGAAATTTTGATTTTCTGGGAGATATGTTTGATTTCTGTACCCAATGTGTAAAATTTATAGATAGGTTACTTGCCATTTTCTGTTAGTACTATTTATTCATATTTACACGCAGAATTTCCAACCATTTGGTTTCTAGTTAAGCCATTTTACATTTTAGTTGAGTTCTATGCTTTGATACATTACTGTTGTTCTTGATCAGCCCTACATTGAACTGGCAAATAGTTATAGCACTGGAAAAATTGCTGAATTGGAGATTTATGTCCAGGCAAACAGGGAGAAGTTTGAAATTGTAAGTCAACTATCACATATTTCATATAACTTTAGTGACTCAAGTCTCAGATCTTTCTGATAATTAATGATATTTTGAATTGTTTTGTAGGACAATAATCTTGGACTAGTGAAGCAGGTTGTATCATCTATGTATAAGAGAAATATTCAGAGATTGACCCAGACATATTTGACTCTCTCCCTCCAAGATATAGCCAACACAGTGCAACTCAGTAGTGCAAAGGAGGCGGAAATGCATGTGCTGGAAATGGTAGTTCCTGTTGTCTACACGTAACATAGTCCAAATAAAGAAAGGGACCTAGAAAAGATCTTTAAGATTTCGTTTTTCTTATTATTTGCAGAATGATTAACATTTTTATGTCAAATTCTAGATCCAAGATGGTGAAATATATGCAACAATCAACCAAAAAGATGGTATGGTTAGATTCCTAGAGGATCCTGAGCAATATAAAACCTGTGAGATGATTGAGCGTATTGACTCCTCAATTCAGAGGTATTGCATGTTACTAGAAAATTACTTTTAATTTTATTTGCAATTTTGTCACTAACAACTTGTGGGGGATATAACATAATGTATTTTAGTTCTACAAGTACAGAAATTTCACTGAGTGAGATCAAGTAAATATGAGAAGCAATGAAACTTGCCATGTGTCATTAAATTTAGCTGAAATGGGATCACTGACAAGCTACAACTATCTTAAGATAGTGCATTATTTCACTGTACTGAGTGATTGAAGATCAATGCTAATGGCCTAGATGCAAAGTAGCACTATGGTACTTTTCAGTTATAAATAGATCTGTTAATATGTATTTCCCCTTCTTTATTATTCCAGGATAATGGAACTATCGAAGAAGTTGACTTCAATGGATGAACTCATGTCATGTGATCCCTTGTACCTTGCAAAGGTGAGCCATAATTTGATAATCATTTTTATTCCTGTCATAGGTTAATCAAGATTATTTTGGAACCTTTAATTGCTGATCAGAGGATTCTTGATGTTGTACATCCAGGCAGGGAGAGAACGACAGAGATTTGACTTTGACGACTTTGACACTGTTCCTCAGAAGGTCATTATATGAGGGAAGAAGGAAGTTTGTGAAGAAGTGGTAAATGATGCTAGGCTCATATTTTGTTTTATCGGCTCCATGTTTAAAGAGATGCTAGGCTCACAAAAAAATTAATACAAGTGTCAAAGTGCCCCTTTTCCTGTGAGAAATTGTTGTAAGAAGCCAGTTTTTTTCTTGTCATCGACACTATTCAAGCATGTTTTATGTAAATGTATCTTCTCCATTGGAATTTTGAATTTTTATCTTTTATGTCCAGGGCCCAATCAAAATTTGTAGTCTTGAGTCTTGACAAAGAAACCAGAATTTTCTTAAGACAACGCTGTTTCTCAGTCAAATTGACTCTTCTGGCGCATTATAGCTTTGCATTGAGAGCCTTTTTCTTCTGAGAATATGGATGAGTAGCGGGAATATCTATCTGCACTGACGAATTTTATTTTGGGAGATGCACACTCCTTGTTTTCCAAATTACACAAGCATGTGTTAAAGTCAGGTCCATCAACGTTTCAACATGGAGGCTTGGAGCACTATTCGATCCAACATGTCCCTATGTAGTCGTTATTAATGTAGGCTCTTACTATTTTCCCAATTGAAGTAGTGAAAATGAACTCATTCACACATCGCGAGGTAGTTAGGTTTTATACTTCAAGGGCCAAAAACGACTCAAGAATGCATTTCTTCCTGTATAGTCAATGGCAGGTACTTTGCGTAATTTTCTTCACTTGTGAAACGGATAAGATGATTTGTGATGGATGAGAAGCTCGAATTGAATTCTATTCTTTTTTTGTTTTTCTCTTTTCATCACAACGAAATGATTGCGGTTTCCTCAAATGGTATGATGAAGTTGTTTATCTGCTGGCCAAGAATATAATGTTTGAAGAAAAAGTGAAGGGATCTAGAGCTATTGGAGAAAACAATATGTATAGTGTAACATAGGAATGACGACTTCTACAATCCGATTATCCATTCAATCTTGATGGCGTGGCATTTTTCACATTTGTAAAATTAAAATAAACATTTGTAAAGGGAGAAAATGTCAAAATGACATGGCATTTTTTCACAATTTTCATTTTTATCATTCTCATTTTCCTTTCCAGTAGTCCACCTCTATGAGAAATTCTTCATAAGTCTTGTTTTTTATTTTTTTTTATTAATATACACAAACACATGCTCATATATTAGAGATATGACACACGTTTTCATAAAAACATGACAAGTCTTTTGATTAATGAAACAGAATTATGAGTTAACTATACAAATGATTGCCATGAATTTAATTATTTTTTAAATTTAAAAATACGTGCTGAAAATGACCTTCATTTTCCAAATTAGTATGACTGTCAAGGCGAGCAAAGGAAAATAACGAAACGTTCCTGTCCCTGGTGAATAGGAGAAACCAATATATAAATTGATATCCAATGTGAAGACAACTATAGCATTTGCAAAAGATATAGTGGCAATCACTACCAATGTTTTTAAAATAAGATCGATCAATAAATTGATTAGTTGACTAATTTTTTATTCAATCGATTTATTTAAATTGAGATTTTATTATTTAAATTGAGAGTACTATATACTATATATTGATTGATTATAGTAGTTATAGGAAAGGTATTTCTCGGTCTCTCCCGCTCTCAAAGAACAAAGAAAGAAATGGGTAGACCACATGTTTTAGTAATACCATATCCAGCTCAAGGGCATGTTAATGCACTTTGCTCAAAAAATAGCCAGCCATGGATTTAAGGCCACATTTATCAACACAGAATTCAATCACAAGAGAATTCTTAGCACAGTGTTTGATGGTGGTAATGATGAACCCATTACAGCAAGTTCATGTGTTAATCTGGCCTCAATCCCAGATGGGTTGGGTCCTGATGATGATAGAAATGAGCTAGGCCAGTTAATGCAAGGCAATCTTGAACACCATGCCCAAAAATCTTGGAAAGCCCATACAAGATATCAACAAGAAGAACTTGGGTGGTGATTATGATCCTATAACTTGTATTGTTGTTGATGGACAAATGGCGTGGGTAAGGGAAGTTGCTGATAAGATTGCGATTGAAGTAGCTGTGGTTTGACCTGCTTCAGCTGCCGTGTTTGCCTTTCACGCAAGCATTCCTAATCTTTTAGCGGATGGGTATATTGACAGCGATGGTAAACTCTACTTCCTGACTACTGAATTTTGACGAATTCGGTTTCATGTTTATATAATATCTGTTACTTTTTCCTTTTTATTGGATACGTCTTATTTTAATATAAAATGTAAATTTTTTCTTTAATTGTTTGGCATGGGATGTTAGCTCATGCACATAAAACCAACTAGGCTAAACTTAATTGATTGGAAGCATATATTCTTCAAACAATTAGCTTAGTGAAAAAATATTAATGCACGGATTGCTTCACCTCATATATGACTTGAATCAACATTTAAGATCTCTATATTTACCTTAAAGTGTGAAGATCTCGAATTTAATATTTTTTTTATTTGTTAGAGTAAATTTGAGGAACAAAAATGTGTCCTCTAGGCCCATTAGTCTCTTTAGCCTTCACATATATTCTCTTCGTTTCAAAAAAATTGTTCATTTTTTTTTTAAGATGTCTTAAAATACATGTTTATTTTTATTAAATAAAAAATATTTATAAGCAATTTTCTTAATTTATTCTCATTAATTATTAAACTAGAAAAGAGTATTTATTTTCTCATTAAATATTATTGAGGGTATAAATGAAAAAATACACTATGAACGATGAATTAGCAAAATATTAAATATTTTTTCTTAAACAATATGAAAATTAAATGGTGACAATCTTTTTGGGATAAAAAAGTATATATTATTATGCATATAATTTACCAACAATGCAAATTATATTGTCAGTAATGTTCAAGGATAACATTCTTTTTTTTTTTTTTTTGCCATTGAAATATTCATTAGATATGCACATATTTTCCTTCATTTGCAGGATTCTCAACCAAAACTGCTTCCAAGCACCCCTACTTTGGACTCAGAAAATTTGCTGTGGAAAGGTCTTGGCGACTCAGAAACACAAAGAACTGTTTTCAAATACATCAAAAGAATCATTGAAGAGTCACAGATGGCAGAGTGGCAAATGTGCAACTCAACTTATGACCTTAAGCCCGGAGCATTTTCCTTGCTTCCAAGCCTGCTCCCAATTGGCCCATTAATAGCAAATTATGAAATTGCGAATTCAGGGTCTCAGTTCTGGAAAGAGGACGCTTCGTGCCTAAAATGGCTCGACCAACAACCATCCCAATCAGTAATATATGTTGCATTTGGTAGCTTCACAATTTTTTACCAAACCCAATTTCATGAACTAGTACTTGGTCTCGAACTCACAAAAAAGCCATTTCTTTGGGTGGTTAGACCAGGAACCACCCAAGAATCAAACCCAAATAATGAATTACAATGCAGCAGCCATGGAAGAATTGTGGGTTGGATGCCTCAACAGCAGGTTCTTAGCCATCTAGCTATAGCTTGTTTTGTTAGCCACGGTGCTTGGAACTCTACAATGGAAGGTGTAAGCAATGGTGTCCCTTTCTTATGTTGGACTTACTTTGGTGACCAGTATCTTAATAAGAAGTATATTTGTGATTTATGGAAGGTTGGTTTGGAATTTGATAGGGATGAAAATGGGATTATGAGAAAGGAGGAAATTAAAGAAAAGGTTGAGCGATTGCTTGGTGATGAAAATATAAGAGAAAGGTCCTTGAAGCTTAAGCAAATGGTAAGGAATAGTATTAGAGAAAATGGGCAGTCTTCAACAAAACTTTAGCAACTTCATGAAGTGGCTTGAGGCACAGGGGGGTGCCACCTCTTAGGCAATTTTTATGGGAAAAATGCTTACACAAAGTGGGTCAGATCTCCACTAAGGCCCAGTTATTCAGATAGCAGTGCCTAGTCGATTGGAAAAGGATAGGCACTTGGCCAGTTGCAGTTGCTAGACGGATGGCACTATCTAACCTCAGAATAACTTGGGTTGTGCATTCGTATAAAATAATTGCTAGTATAACTCTTCCAAAGCAATAATAAATGTAACAACTTAAGGAAAAGAAAGAGCAGCTAATTGATGTCTCTATTGGTCACTAATCATACGAACAGCAATAACTATAAGTGATTTTACCAAACACTATTTTCAATCATTAATCAACTATCATCTACTAGCTATCTGCAACAGCTAAACCAAACAAGCTTCTAAATGCAAAAGCTCTTCATCTTCCTAGACATAATAACTTAAATTGCTCTAAAGTGCTCACAAATGGTGTACTAAGACACTGTAAAGTTATTTCATCAAAACGACAAGTTACTTTGGATGCCATGGTTTTTAATATGCTATTTATTTCTAACTTAAAGCTGCAAATTTAATTTGCTTAATGGAAATGCAACACAAATCCAATCAGTTGACTAGTCAAAAATTGGTTGACAATATTAATGGGAAGAGTCCATCAAACATTGGAAATCTCAAGAAGATGAGATATGTCAACAAATTCAAGAGACAAGAGGAGTGCTTCCAAATGACAAGGCATCCCAGCATAATGAAAGCGAAAAAGAATAGCAGATGAAACAAATAATTGCTGACCAGCCAAAAAAACTTACAAATGATAACAACAGAGAAACAGGTTCTTCTGTCAATCAACCTCAAAATTATCATCCTCTAGAATGGAAAGATTAGTTCTATAGCACTTTGACAACAAGCAAAATTGAAGGAACTCAGGATGCAAACTAGCCAAATGTAAAGAGACATACTCAAACTAGTTGATTATTATGTCTAAAACCATTTAGGAAGTTCATACAAACCAATTTGTGGGCTTAAAGAGGGACTTAGTAGGTTAAAGAAATATAATAACTGTTTAACTTCCATTAACCATCCCTTCAAACCAACTCACATATGGATAGCTAAACAGTCAATGCCACACATAGTTATTGTTAGAATTTACCCAGTTCCCAAAAGCAAACTTTTATTGAAGCTAAGAATTCTGCCTCTACCTATGTTCATATTCAATAACACATTATACGAAAAGAAATGGGGATTGACACGTTTGCAATATATTCAAATAAAAGAAAAAATGTGAACCCAATTGACGAAAATCCAACTGCTACCTTAGTCTAACAAACCACCACTCTTATACAAAGATACGTTATTGATTGATGAGAGCAAGTAGTTACAGCCCACCGTCCATTTAAACACTATTCTACTGCCAATCAAAGGTTTGATATACCATGGCCCACTGTCCATTTAAACACTATTCTACTGCCAATAGAAGGTTCAATTATACCATCTTCAAATATCTAACAAATCAGTGCAGGGAATAAATGTCAAGGACATGTATGATGGCTAATCAATCAACCACTGGAAAAAAAAGCAAGTGACTACAGAAGTATGAAGGCTAATGATTCCTCAAATAGCTATCAATCTCAATCCATTCGTCCGCACTAGATCCTCCTGTCTCTTATATAACTCCCAAGCAAGGCTGTTAGAATCATGATAAACACCAAATCTCTCAAGATGTGTTTCACATATAAAACATATGCATTAGGCCAAATAACGTTTCCATCACACAAAATTTAACATTAATAAGCACAAATTAATAAAAATAAACAAGCAGCAACTAATCAAGTTCAATGAACTTCAAATAGTAAAACATCATCACAATAGTTAGAGTTTTCCATTACGTATTGGTTGAATTTCTATATCCTGCCAAATTAGAGTCACATCCACATAGGATACTTAAAAATAAAATAAAATCCTGAAGCACTTCAAATACATGAGGCAGTAGCCATTCAAAAGATCACCTTAACACTCAATCTGGCTCATGCACCTAAACCCCTTCCAACAACCACATGCATCTAAGCAAATAGCCAATGCTTTCCTCATGTTTCCAGTTTTTCCATAATGGATTCGAAGGAAACATGCATGCACACCCATGTATGCGAATACACCCATGTGCATGTGCATACACATTTTCACAATACTTTTCCTCACAACCATAATGAAATATAGTGCTTAAACATGCCATACCACAAAATAGATGACTCAAAACAAGTAGTTTAAAAAGGGATTATAAACTTCGAAACAGATGACTGAACAAAATCAGACTTGATTTAATTGAATATGGTACCGATATGATCTACATATTAGGAGCATGTAGATTTCTGCTCTTTCCTAGTTTAACAAGCATGTAGGTTGGTTCATCTCTTAAACATCAGATGTACTAAAGCGTTAAAAACATGCGCTGAGCTGAGTATTTCCATAAGAGAAAAAGTAAAGATCAATGCAATATAGGTAAATTACCAGCTTCACAAAATGCAAAGGCTTGACTTCATCAAGATAAGACCATCAACTCGGAATCCTTCCGAAACAATCCTCCTGTGAAAAACCTGTTCTTTGTGCAAGATTCAAAAAATTGCAAATATAAGAGAACATTGATAAACATAAATGTTATCCCCAATTGAAGTAGAACTGCTATTCCATGAAGCATCTCTACCTTATGCAAGTTCCAAATTCCAAATCACATATCACAGGAAGGAGAAGAAATGGTGTAAAACAAAACCACGACTTGAAAATAACAATACTCCGAAAAAAGAAAAACGGAATATGGAAAACGTTCACCTTCTTAACAGTTCATTGTTCAATACAATCAATAAAAGGAAAAGA
>CATIWR010021713.1:0-12924 GCA_949677035.1 Omphalea diandra | reverse complement strand
TTAATGCGAAAATCTATCTAGCACACTTTTAAGATTTTGTACAAGTTTTATTGCAACATCTCTTTGGTGGGTAGAGGCTATAAATACCTCACCAAACAGATGTAAATGCAAGAGAATTGATAACTTTGTAACCAAACTCTTTCAATTTTGCTACTCAATCTTTTCTATTCTTTAAGTCATTGTTGGGTGTGAGCATAAACACGAATTGTAATAGGTTGTAGTGTGAGCCTATCAAAGCACTAAGAGAGGTTGTTGTGTGAGCCTGTTAAAACACAAGTGTAAACGTTGTTGTGTGAGCCTTAAAACACAAGTGTAAAAGTTTGGTGTAAGCTTGAAAACACCTTTGAAAGATAGTGGAACACCCAATTTCTAAGAATTGGGAAGTGGACTCAAGGTCATTTATACCCGAACTACTATAAATCTCGTGTTTCTTTTCTACTCATTTCTCTTCTCCCTTTCCTGCTTTAATTTTTATACACCAATTTAACCCCTCCTTCTTGGTGCCTAGGGCCAACAACTTTACTAGGTGTACCTTAGATAAAAAGAGTACTTTAGGCATATATTAATTACTTGGTCAATGCTTAGTGTCTTAGAGTAGTAAAAGCAAAATTCAATTGCTTTGTCAACTACTAAAGCTGAGTATGTAGCAGTTGGTCTTTATTGTGTGCAAATCCTATGGATGAAGCAACAACTTCTTGATTACGAAGTAATTATAAATCAAGTTGCCATTAAGTGTGATAACACTGTGCCTGTCAATTTGTTTAAGAATCTCATTCAACATTTTAGGAGTAAGCATATAGACAATAGACATCATTTTCTTAGAGATCATGCTAATAATGGAGATATTGTATTAAAATTTATTGATATTAACCATCAATTGGCAAATATTTTCATTAAACCTTTTTGTAATGAAAGGATGCAATTCATCAAAAGAGATCTTGATATGATTGATGAAAGTACTTTGGTTTTGCTTCAATAGGTTCTTCCTTTTCACCTTTGTTAATTCAAGTATGATTATTATTGGTTGATAGTTGATATGTTGCTTAAAATGATTACCATTAAAGTCTTTAGACTTAATAAGGTAAAGATTTTAATTGTGTATTATCTTGATCAAAATGTCCATATATTAATTGAATTCATGACTATATCATGAGGTTTCATTAATAATATTCATCAGCTAAGTTTTCAAAATGGTTATATCTTTGAAAAATGTGTTTTAAGCTTAGTTCTATTTTGAAAAACATGGCCAATTGCCATTGCGTGTTTTCAAACACTCATTGTGTTATTTGTGAGTTCCATATTTTTGCTTCTATAAGTCCTAATGATCATTGTGCATTTCCAATGGTCATTGTTCTTCATCTAATGCCCATTGCGAGTAGTCACCATTTTTGGATGAAGAACACTTACTAGAGCAAGCTAATGGTCATGTCCAACAGTCGTTGTTGGAGTCACAATAGTCTTTGAACACTCTTAATGGTCATATTTTTAAATACAAGGGGAGCTCATTAAACTTCTATATAAGCCTCCTTTAATCCTAAAGTCTGTTTATTTTATTGTGCTTTTGACTCTCTCTTAAATTCCTATTATTTCTCTTGCATACTCACTTGCATCAAACCTCAAACACTAAATCAATGACACCCAAACCAAAATCAACTAAGAGATACAAAAAACCAATAAGAAACAACCCTTAGCCCTCTTACTCTAGCTCTAAAATAGAAGAAAATTTAGCCTTAATCTTAGCCTAATAGAAGAAGACAATAAAAGAACCATCTTCTGCATAACAATCTTTTAAGAGATTCAAACCTGGCCTAGAGTCCAAATGGAAAATGAAGGTATCAGAAAGAAAGTAGTCCTCTCCCCTAGTTCAACAATTCCACCTTAAAGCAGAAAAAGAAAAAAAATTGGCCCCCAAATTGCTAAAAAGGCATATAGGAGAAGGAAAGTTCTTTCAAAAGTATGGCTTAGGAAAAAAGGTTGAGGAACTCATAGTGGATATAAGATGGGAATTTTTCTGTCATATAAAAGAACCCTCTTATCTAGAGCTTATAGTAGTGTTCATCACCACACTAGAGGTCTTAGGGATTGATTTCCATGCTTATGTTCAAGAAGAAACAATCAACTTTAGTCTTTTTGGTAAAAAGTACACTATAAGGCTGAATAATTGGCAAAATGTTTTGATGCCATTGCAACAAGGATGACAGAGCCTGCTCCCACATTTAAGGTCAATGTAAATCAATTTAGGAAATCATTAACTGATGGGAAGAGTAATTAAAATAGCAATAATAATAAGGCATCAAAAATCAAAAGCCAAGCCTTGAGAATTGCTCATCGGTTCATCATATGGAACATCAACAAAAGAGCTCAATCTAATAGCAACTACATAATCACTGACTTGTTATGTCTCTGGTGCATGAAGAACAAACAAAGGATCACCACTCCTTTATTCTTGATGCAAATGATAGATGGACAAGTGGATAAAGGCAACGAATTTGTGATAGATCATTATATCCCAAAAATTTCTAAATATGTGAAAGCTATTCCCCAAATAGAGGATGAAATTGAAGAGAAGAACATTGCGTTGGAAAAATTGCCATACAATGAATCAATCTGTGAAAAGATGAATTTAAGCATGGGGATCTTACAAAGGTTGAATTATAGTCTAATCAAGTGAATAAGAAAAGAAGGAGAAATCCATAAACAAGAAGAGGAAGATAAGGATGTTAAAGAAATAATTAGAATATGGATTGCAGCAGTCGAAGGGATTAGAACAAGTGCTCTTGCTCCTGCTACATCTCTCATTGAATTTGAAAAGGAAGGTTCTTGATTAATTGGAGACCATTTCCAATGCAGTCTAATGGGTTTAATCCTCTACTATCTCCCTACGCTAAAAAGTGCAAAAACTTCAAAGGGACATAAAAGACATCAACTAGACTTTGGATTTGATAGTGAAAGGGTTGAACTTGTAACTTGGAACTCCAAGCACTCCAACTGAGTTAGATGTAGTGGCAAGCCTAATTACAAACCCTAGAACAATCACTAGGACCTTTAGCTCAAACCATCCATACTCCCTCATATTGCATAATTTATATTTTTGTCTCTTTTATCTTTGTTTTTCTTCTAAAAAATAATTAATGCAAATGGACAACAGTTTTTTATTGCAATAATATGTTAATCTTTTTTGTTCATAATTTTATTTGATGCCAATTACTTTGATATTATTATTCTTGTCAAGCTCTATGATAATGACAAAAGAGGAGAAAATCAGAGGGAGAAATGTAATAATATATTTGTAAAGGGGAGAAGGCAAGGTAAAAGAGAAGGTATATATGTATGGAAAGGATAATGAAAAATGAGATAAGTAATTATGCATGTAACTTTAAGCACAAAGGGAAGTAAGTATATATGTGAACTTGTTATGAAAAGAACTTGGTATGTAAATTTGTTTTAATAATGCATATAATATGAAAGAAAGAGGGAGTAACATGAACATTTTGTTATAAATTATGCATTTGTAGTAAATCATATTGTTTGATAGCTTAATATACTTAAGGATTATATGATGTACATTTCTCATTTTTGCATGATTGATTAACCTTGATAGATTTTTTGTTATTATAAAAAAGGGGAGAATGTTGAACTAGCTTATATTGATGGTTACAAACACATCTAGAAGCTAACTCTTATCCAAGTTGGTTGTGTAAAATCTTATCGGTACATCAATCTTTTGATCGAAGACTTTTGGAAGAAGAGTTTTGGTAAAAACTCTAAGTATTCAAGGCCAATGGGTGTTTCCACATTTCAACAGGCGTTGTGACTTCAACTTCTAGCATTAAAGATTCTCAATAGGCATTAAAGTGACACCCAAGTATGAGTTAAGTCTTCTGGATCTCTCAACCAGTGGTTTTCTTAAAACACAACAAGTTTTGGGTGAATTAATCACTTGAGCCTTGCAAGCTGATCTTCACAATGGGCGTTGCAATTTCGCAATGGGTGTGGCTATTGACATTTCAATAGGCATTACATTTTTGCAATAGACTTTGGACCAAGTGACTTGATGCGAACAAAAGTCACAAGATCTCGAAATTATGATTGGATTATACCAACAGGCATTGTAGAAGGTCCTAGGCAGAGCTAAAGTTTCTAGACACTCTAATGGGGCACCCTTATAGGTGCAATAGGCATTAAGATCATTCTTAATGGGTATTGGAAGCTTGCCAATAGTCATTGAAGTATTATTGAAAATCTTAAAAAATATAGCATCAAGTTAACATCCTCTTGAATATTTACAAAGGCAGTGTTCATATCTCAACAGGAGTTGAAGTTGAATTCCAACAAGCATTGAGAAGTGCCAACATCCATTGAAAGAGTTATTGAATAAATAATTAAGAAAGTCAGAAGAGGAGCATCTAGGCAAATCTATCTTTAACAGCTAGTTCCAACATGTATTTTGATGGGATCAATGACTGTTAAAGTATGACCATGAAGGATGCCTAACAAGCATTGAGTGTCTACTCTAGCGACTTGAAGTGACAACCTTCTTTCAAATGACTAGTTCTGTGTCTTTGCCTATAAAAGGACCCTTTCATAATAGAAACAAAAAGAGAAAAATGTTTAAAAACGAGTATTTCTATCATAAAAGTTGTCTTTGAATAAAAGGGGTGAAACAAGTGTGATCTAGCTTATGCGAGAAGCTCATTGTCAAAACTTGTAAAAGCTATCTTCAAAAATATAGTTTGAAGAACAAGCTTTTAGACTTCTCTCAAAACTCTCTACCAAATCAAGCATACCTTGTGAATTATTCCTTGAGTGGGAGAGCTTTTTCTCAACTTTCTAAATTGTAATTTCATTTGAGGAAACCCTTAGTTAGGAGATCTTAGGAGATCTACAACCATACTTTGTGAAAAGTTTAAGTTAGTACTTATAAACTACTTTAGGAAATAGTCTTAGTAGCACCTAAAAGTCTACTTGTAATAGCTTGGTAGTGCCCATAAAATACTATTGTAAAGGTAGTTAATAGCACTTGTAAGCTATCTAGATAGTAAAAGTCTTGTGTAGGGATACTAAAGGATTGGATGTAGAAAGGTTATGTGGAACATCTATAAATTGGTTGTCTTGATTTTTCATTATTATTGCCCATGTTATTATTCATTTTTACTTGTCATTGCTCTATTCAACCCCCCTTTAGGGTAATAAGGGACAATAAATCTTACTAGCATAAAAATGAAGATTCCTACTTTTAGTGGTTTTAATGATCTTAAAGCTCATTTATCTTCGGAAAAGAAAGTAGACTTTTTTTTTATTGTCATAGTTTTAATGAGGATAAGAAAGTTAAATTAGCTACTATAGAATTTAAGGGATATACTTTTGTATGGCATGATCAAATTTGAAGTATTAGGAGATAGTGTTGGGATCCACCAATTTGTACTTTGGTAGATATGAAGAGGGCCATAAAAAATAGATTTATTCCTAGTGAATACCTTAGAGATGTACATAAAAAGTTGTAAAGACTTTTATAAGATAATAAGAGTGTAGAGGAATACTATCAAGATCTCGAAATCAACTTGATGAGGACTGAACTTAAAGACATGCAGAGAAAATTTTCGCATGTTTTCTTATTGGACTTAATAGGAAAATTGCCAATGAAGTTGAGCTAAGCAATATGACACTTTGGAGTAGTTAAATCATCTTACAATTATGGTGGAGAGGCAACAAAAAAAGTAAGCATTCTAAGCCTAATTTCAATTTAATTTATTGGACTAACAAGTTTAAAAGTGGTGATAAGCCTAATAATGGACTTGAGGCTAATCCATCTAAAAAGGGAGAAGGGAACAAGCCCAACTCCAATGCTAAGGCTAAACCTTTAAAAGGATAAATTTAATTGTTTGCTTTAAGTACCAAGGGAGAGGATACATGGCACGTGATTGCCCTAATAAAAGGACCATGGTTTTGCATGATAAAGAGATAACAAGTGATAATGAGGATGATGGCAATGTAATAAGATGCTAGTGTTGATGATTTGAAGGACCCCAATGAGGTAACTTACAAGAATATAATTATGGATAGGCATTCTTTAAGTGTGCAAGTTGAGGATGATCAAATTCAAAAGGAAAATATTTTTCATTCTAGGTGTAAGATTAATGGTAATTTATGTTTTGCTATTATTGGTAGTGGTAGTTGCCCTAATGCGGCTAGTACATATGTTATTGAAAGATAAATTTACCAACTATGAAACATCTTAAACCTTATAACTTGTAATGGCTATATGATAGTAGGAAAGTAAAAGTAACTAAGCAAGTTTTGATATCATTTTCTATTGCCAGATATAAGGATGAGGTGCTATGTGATGTTATTCTTATGCAAGCTAGCCATATACTTTTGGGCCAACCATGGCAATTGATAGGCGAGCCAAACATGATGGGTTCTTTAATATTTATGAGTTTCATTATGGAGGCAAACATATTGTTTTATATTCTTTATCACCTTAAAAATTTATGAGGGCCAATAAATAATGAGAGATAGTGAAAGTGTGTTTAACTAAGAAAAAGAAAAATTAATGTGGCAAAAGTAAAGTTGTAAGAAAACCAAAGAGAGATGTAAGTAAAGAGTGGGAAAAGCAGAGGATGGAGTGGATACCCAAAAGAAAGGAGAATGACATGCAAAAGAAGAAGGTGTGAAAAGAACTTTTTATACTAAAGAGAGTGATGTGAGGACAACCTTGCTAGCCAAAACACTTATGGCAATGCTTTTGTATAAACATATGCAATTAACATGTTTTTCTTAAGTGATGATCTAATAAATTTTCTTCCAGTTCTTTTATTTCTTTATTGTATGAATTTTCAAATTTTTTTCTCAAGGAAATGCCCAAAGGATTACCACCTTTAAAAGGTAGAAAACAACAAATAGATTTTATTCTTGGCTCATAAATCTCTAATAGACCCACTTATAGAAGTAATTTTGAGGAGATAAAGAAGCTTCAAAGGCAAGTTAAAGAACTTATCGACAAAGATTTGGTAAGGAAAAGTGTGAGTCTACGTGTCGTACCATTCTACTTGCACCTAAAAGGATTGTTTTTGGCGTATGTGTGTAGATTGTAGGGCAATTAATAAGATAACAATTAGATATAGACATTCAATTCCTAGGTGAAATGACATGTTAGATGAATTTTATGGTGCATGCATGTCTTTCAAATTTGATTTAAAAGTGGTTATTATCAAATTTATTGGCCCTAGTGCACCAAGAAGGGGGGGTTGAATTGGTGGCAAATTTGGACTTTTGATTTCATAGGAAGCAGACAAGAATGAAAGATTAGAGAAAGGGTTGGAGGAGAATGAACACAAAAGTTTTTATAGTGGTTCGGGTATTAACCAACCCTACATCCATTCCCAAATTCACAAATTAGGTATTTCACTCAATCCAAATGGTGTTTCCAAGCTCACACCAAACTTTTACAACTTATATTTTTTAAGCTCACACAAAAACCTCTTACAAGTGTTTTTAAGGCTCACACTTAAAACCTCTTACAACTTAAATAACCTAGTATAAAATCTCCCCCTTTTTGATTTTGACAATCTAGATTGAATATGAAATGGATAAAGAATCAATTATTCATGCTCCTAAGAGAATGATTGCTCCCCCTCATCTATACTCCCTCTTAGTTATTCTAATAAGAACAATGTCAATTTTATCTCCTCTTTTTATATGTTCCCTTTTGGTATATTCAATCAATTATCTCTCCCCCTTTGTCAAGATCAAAAAGAGAGGAATAGGAGGGAATAAGAGAGAGAATAGGGAATATGAGAGGAATGACCATTAACTTGCCAATTGCACAAACTCAAATTATAATAGCAAACATAGGTAATTTTGCACAATTGATCACAATATGACACACATAAGAAAATAAATGGATGAAATATAAATGCAAAATAACTCAAACATTTAAAGATGCTTGAACACACAAACTAGGGCTAGAAATTTAAGAATTGTCATATATGGCCCTAGTAGAGTATATGATTTTTGATGACTGATTTGAACATTTGAGATGTAGAAAACCTCAAATGCAAAATGAATTCATTCAACTCATCGCACAATTAATCAAATCAAATTAAGTATGTGAACATATAGCTTTATCAAGCAATAAAACTTCCCCTAAATGTATTCATATATATTAGGTTAAAAGCATAAGGGATAAGAGATACATTACAAGTTTAGTATCAATGGCTTAATACCAAATAACCACTTCAAACTGTTATTCCTTCTTCATTAGCAATCTCTATTAACCTTTTGATTTCCATGATGAGAATTTGGTGAAGGAGTCCTCATCCTGTAATATCAAACATTTTATTTTGGTACCCAAACATACTTGGGTCCTTGGGGGTTAGTCTTGGAAGGGTCCTCTAATTTGAGGTGTGCCTCCCTAATGTGGCAAAATACATTGATATGCCCATATCTCATGCAATAATGACTTTAGAGCTTAGACTTATGAGTCTTTCTCCTATGCACAACCATAGTTTGAGTAGGGGGTCTTCCTATACTTTGGTTATGAAAGTGTATGCAAGTGCATGAGTGATTAAGAGTAGAAGAGAATTTATTATGTTTGTGTGGTTGAACATGCTTCTTGTTATAAATGTAAGCATATTTTGCTCTTTGAGCTTTGGGACGCCTTTCCTTTAGCCTTAGGCATAGGATCCTTAGTGCTAGGAGCATCTCTCTTCCCCATTACTTCAATACTTGAAGTTTGAGGTGTTGATTCTTTAATGAAAATAGTAGGTGAAAAGGCTTCATTGAAGCCTAAACCGTGCCTAACTAAAGGAGGTCTTTGTGATACAATAAGTGCATCCAAAGCTTCCTTCCCCTTATGAAATTTAGAGATGGAGTTTCCAAGTTCTATAACTTCATCCTTTAAAGAATCATTTTCCTTTCTCAAAGAGTTAAGAGAGGATAAAGACTTAGAAAGACTCTCTATAGACTTTTTGAGTTCTTCATCAGAAGTCCTCAATTTACTTACAAGATTGTTCAACGATTTAAATTCATCCTCTAACTTGAAACATTTTTTCTTGTAAGTTTTCATTTGTGACTTATATTTGTCACATTTCAAAGTGAGAGCTTTTAAAAGCACATCATCTATATCATAAAATGCATCAAAATCATCATAAGATTATGGAGAAGTACTTACCTCTTTGGAGGAGTCCTCTTGAGCCATGAAACAAAAGTTTGTTGCTTCATCTTCATCTTCATCTTCATCACTTGAATTATCATCCCAAGTAGCCTTAAAAGATTTCTTCTTTTCCTTATGATGATAGGAAGATGACTTTCTTTGAATTCTTCTTTCTCTTCTCCTTTTCATCAACTCCTTAGTCCTTATTGATATTTTGCCAAGCTCTTTTTCTTCTTTATCACTTTCATTTGATTCAATTGAGCTTGAATAATCTTTTTGCGCTTTGCAAGCCAAAGCTTTCTTCTCCTATTTATGTCTTTGTCCGCTTAGCTTCTTCATCTCTTCAGCTTTCTTAAAAGCCATCTCATGATTTTAAAAGCTTACCAATGAGGACATTGGTTGGCACTTTCCTAATCTCTAGATTGGACTCTTAAATGTTGCATACTCTTGCATCAAATTTATCTAATGGAAGAGATTGGAGGGTTTTAGTGTTTACCTCATAGTTGGTAAGAGTTCTTCCAAACTTTTTCATGTTTATGACAATAGATAGGAGTCTATTTGTCATTTCGGTGATGCTTTCATGGTCTTTCATCATGAAGAACTCCCACTTTATCACATACATCTCCATCCTGCTTGATTTCATAAGAGTTGTGCCCTCATGATAGTTTTCTAGTGCTTTCCATATGGCATGTGCAGTTTGGCAATGTTGGACTCTTCCAGTTTCTTCTTTTGACATGGAGCTTAGGAGAATAACCATTGGTCTTTTGTTCTTCCCATTTGCCTTCCTTTGTGCTTCACTCCATTCTTCTCTTACAATTGCCACCTCTACTCCTTCAAACATCTTTATTGGAGGTTTCCACTCTTCGAGTATATAATCCCATAAGTTGATGAGATCACTATCAAGATAAATCTCCATTTTATGCTTCCAAAAAGCATAATCATTGCCATCAAAGTAGGGATTAAGATGAGAGTAGACTCCTTCTTGTGCGATTGATCTTTTCTCACACAATTAAGGCTTGAATTGAGACTTGGCTTTGACACCAATTATTGGCCCTTGGGCAATTAACAAGATAGCAATTAAATATAGGCATTCAATTCCTAGGTGAAATGACATGTTAGATGAATTGCATGGTGCATGCATGTTTTTCAAAATTGATTTGAAAGTGGTTATCATCAAATTTGTTGGCCTTAGTGCACCAAGAAAGGGGAGGGGGGGTTGAATTGGTGGCAAATTTGGACTTTTGATTTTAAAGGAAGCACACAAGAATGAAAGATTAGAGAAAGGGTAAGAGAAGAATGAACACAAGAGTTTTATAGTAGTTCGGGTATCAACCAAGCTACATCCACTCCCCAATTCACTAATTGGGTATTTTAATCAATCCAAATGGTGTTTCGAAGCTCATACCAAAGTTTTACAGCTTGTGTTTTCTAGGCTCACACAAAAACCTCTTACAAGTATTTTCCCAAGGCTAACACTCAACCTATACAAGAGTTTTCTAAGGCTCACTCTCAAACTTATAAAAGAGTTTTCTAAGGCTCACTCTTAAACCTATACAAGAGTTTTCTATACAAGGGTTAACTCTCAAACCTAACCTAAAAAGTGTTTAAAGCTCACACCAACCTATGTATAAAGAAATAAAGAATTAAAGTTGAGAAATAACTTAGCAAGAGTTTTGGCACATATCAATGGTTATCCCTTTGCATTTACATTAGTTTGGTGGAGTATTTATAGCTCACATCCACCAAAGAGACGTTACTTTAAAACTATAAACAAATCTCTAAGATCTGCTAGTCAAATTCAGCAGTAAATGCTTGTCAGGCTAAAGTTGTGATCACTACTACCTTTTTGCGATCGCGAATTTCCAATTGCCGCTGAAAATCCTGTTTGCATCTAATGGCTAGTTCACGTGTCAGCATTTCATTGGTCATCTAGGAAAATATAACTGTTGTGTTCTAACCACTCTTAAAAGTCACAGTCGTGAGATCATGTGTCCTGGGCACGATTGAGGCCGCGAATTCCTCTGTAATTCAACCAAGGCTCCTTCAGCTTATTCGCAGTTGTGAATTCGCTTATGAATTCCTTTGGCCTAGCTTCATCCTTTCTGTGATTGATTCACGATAGCGGTTAATATACATACCACGAATTTGGATGAACTTTACAAGGTTGGAGATTTTGAATTCCAAACAAGATAACTCTTATAAATTGTAAAAACAACACTTAAAATTGATATTAGAGCTATCAATCTATATTGTTAAGATCAAAAAGAGCTTTGACTTAGGTTTGAATAACCTACTCTAACAAAATTGGAGTGTGTGAGGGGTGAATGGAAAATTGCTTTTAAAACAAAATATGGATTGTATGAATGGATAATTATGCCTTTTGGGCTAACTAATCCCCGTAGTATTTATATGAGATTGATGAACCATATCTTGCGTGCATATTTTGGAAAGTTTGTAGTTATTTATTTTGATGAAATTCTTATTTATTTTAAGTCTTTAAAAGAGCATGTGGAGCATGTTTGGTTAGTTTTTGATATTTTGTAAAAGAAAAATTGCATGTTAACTTTTAAAAGTGCTCTTTTTGTACTTCTAAACTTGTTTGTTTTTAAGGTTTTATTTTGAGCAAAGATGAAATAAAAGTTGATGAAGAAAGTAAGTGCCATCATGGCATGGCCAAATGCATCTAGTGTAAATGGGGTTAGGTATTTTCATGGTTTAGAAAGTTTTTATAGGAGTTTTGTAAAGGATTTTATCACTATTGCGACTCATTTAATTTAAATTATAATAAAATATGTTGTTTCTAAATGGGAGGAGGCACAATAAAAAGCTTTTGACTTTTTCAAATCTAAATTAATTAGTGCATATTTATTAGCGTTACCTAATTTTGCTAACCCTTTTTGTTAGAATAGGATGGTTAACCCTAAGTCTTAGACCTCTTTTGATCTTGACAAAAGAGATTGATCAATCCTAAAGTTTCCATTAAGTATTGTTTTGCAGAATTAAGTTAGTTTTTCAATTGGAAGTTGGATGGAGTTCCTAATCTTGAAGAAGGCAAAGTTCATCAAATTCGTTGTTAGTAACTTCTAATTTGCGACTGCTACTTAGCTCAAGAATAGGGTGAAAGTAGGCTAGATGAACTCGCGGCATTATCGCTGCCGCAACTTATCCAAAGATGGGAGTGTCAAAGTCATAGACGAATTCATGGTCTATCTCGCGTCTTGGTTGCGACTACGAATTTCATAGTGACTGAAGAGGGAACCAACTCTACAACCACAATGTGCCAAGTGTCCCAAGTATTAGTTGAAGAACAAAATTATGGTATCCTTAGGGTTATGGTATCTTAGGGATTGATCTTTTAGTCTCATAGGATATTCAGATGCAGATTATGTGGGTAGTTTATTAGATAGAAAAAACACTTTCGAGACATGCCAATTTATAGGAGAATGCCTAGTATATTAGTTTAGCAAAAAATAAGTGTCGATTGCCTTATCCACTACAGAAGCCAAGTATGTTGTTGCGGGTTATTGTTGCACCCAAGTCCTTTGGATGAAACAATAATGAAAGGATTTTGTCAAAGTGATTGATCACATTTCTATTAAATGTGATAACACTAGTGCTATCAATCTTTCTAAGAATCCTATTCAACAGTCTAGGGGTAAACACATAGATATTAAACACCATTTCCTTAGAGATCATGTGCAAAAGGGTGATGTTGTGTTAGAGTTTATTGACACAAATCATCAACTTGCAGATATTTTCACTCAACCTCT
>CATIWR010021710.1:0-14736 GCA_949677035.1 Omphalea diandra | reverse complement strand
TTTTATTATATATTGTGAATGTGACAAACATTCATCTAACTAAAAAAGAGTAACTTATTTTGACCCTCTTGAATTTTATATATTTTTGCTCTAAAATTTTTTAATTTTAAAATAGAATTTTCAATCCTCTTAATTATTCTTCTTTGTTGTCTGATTTCTCTTTCTTAATAAATACATTAACAATGTTAATAGAAAAATCAATTAGATAATAAAATTATAAGATAAAAAGATCAATTAGGTCCTCAAACTTATACCAAAAGTTTAAATAAGCTCAATTAGTTTTTAAAGCCTATTTTAACCTAATTACCGTAGATTTTATAAATTTAGATTTAATTAAATTATAACTAATAAAAATAATTTATTTTTATTTTTATTGTATAAAGATCTAATTAAATTCTAACTAATAAAAATAATTTATTTTTATTTTATAAATAATAAAATATAAAAAATAAAAATACTAACCACCTATATATAAGCTTTCAATATGGATGAATCAAAGTCCTTCAAATTGACAATTCATTTTATATCAACTTAACAACTACTCAAAAAATTCTCATGATCAAGCAAACTTTCAAAATTTTTAGCTACAATTTTGTATGAATACCATATATCAAATTTGAACTTTTTTTTACCAAAATTGTAATTGATTAATCAATATTCTTTTATGTTGTACTGCTTTTGATATCTTATAAAGTAGATAATATTTGAATCTAACACTACTGTAGATATAGGCCTCATAGATTCAATAACAAAACAAAAATAAATTTTAAAATATAATAAATTAAACAAATACTCATCAATCGATAAGAACTTTAAATTGAGGTATAACTGTATAAACTAGTTATAGTAAAAATATCATTAAACATTAAATAATTAATTTATAAATTGAATCAATAATAACAACAAAGTTGAAATAACAAAGTATAAAAAAGGAGTAATCAATTAAGATAAATTATAACATAGTGAATTATCTAATAAAAGAATTATATGATATATTTTAAATATAAATTTATAAAATATTGTAAATGAATTAGTACAAGAAAATAAATATGCAAACAATTTTTCTGATGTGTAAGTTCCCTAGGTAGGGTAAGCACATAGCATACTTATGTAAAATGATGCAAGAGAAAAACAAAGTTGGAAAGAAAATATATATTGCAGAAAGAAAAATTACAGGGTGAGAGCATATACTATATAGATTTTTTCTTCTCAATTGAATTTTGTCTCAAAACAAATACACAACTAACTTAAAGAGAGAGCAGACTTCAAACCTATACAAGTTCGGAATTAAACATAACATAAGTCCAAGAAGTTAAGGGACAACTGTAAACTACTTAAGAAAATGGATAGTTGTTACAACAATTGAAAAAGACAAAATACTTTAAAAATCTTATCAAGAATCTTAAGCTGGCAGGAATACTTTAAAACACTTGTGACTGACAGGATAATTTAAATAAATTGGATTCCAAAGCATTTATCTTCGTTGCTTTGGGTCAAGTCTGGTTATGATGACTATCTAAATCATCCAAGTCTTTGTCTTTTGAGACTTTAGATAAGGCTTTTAACATTATAGAAAGCCCACTTCTCTTGTTGTTCAATATGAAGATCGAAGAGATATGGTTTAATCAAGGTATGATGGTGAAACCATATACGAGTGGAATATTGATGGATTAAGTGAGTATTTGATTTAAAATATTTTACATGAGATGACTATGGTTGTTTCAGTTTATAAGTCAAAGGGACAGACTAATCCAAATATTGACAAACTTTTAATTTCTAGTTCTACTGGCCAACTCAAAGATTGGTGGGACAAATATGTTAATGATGCAGACAAAAATTGTATTTTGACCACTACTAGATTTGTTGCAAGAACAAAAAGTCAGGGTATTCTTTATACCGATGAACTTGATACTGTTGCAACTTTGATTTTTACAATTACTAAATGTTTTGTTAGAGATCCTAAACATTTTCAAGCTAGGTCATCAAAAATTTTGACTAATCTTACTTATTCAAAGTTGTTTGATTTTCTTTAGTACAAAGATATTTTTCTAACTAAGCTTTTTACTTGGACAAATTGGATTTTTTGATTTTATGTTAGATTACTCTATTAAACAGACTGAGCAAACTATTTCTTTAAGCCATGAACATGAAAATATTCAATTATTTTCTCCTAATGCTATTTTAAAGTATAGAGAAAATATAAATTTATTCATCTTGGTATGAGGCAAGTTGTTGTTACGCCATTAGTTAGACTAGGTCTTGATATTCCAGTATTTTTATGTTTAAAAGATGCTAGACATCAATCTTTTTCAAACTCTATTGTGGCTATGGCTAAATCCAATTTAGCCAATGGTATAATTTATTTTAATTGCTATCCAAAATTTTCAATATCCCTTTTTGATGGTCAAATTTTAGACACTTTGTCTTTAACTATTAAGTTAAAAAATATTGATTTTGCTACTAATTCAAAATCTGTTGCAATTATTTACAGGGTTTATTATAAAGTTATGTCTACCACTATAGATCTCAGATCTAAGTGTAAGCTTTTAAGAAATTAAACTTTGGTTTTTCAAGCTAATTCTCAACATGGTAAGGTTCATGTTCCTAAGAAGTTAAAATGGAATGAGTTAAGTCAGAGTGGTATCTAGAATCTTGATGATATTGTTATTCCCAGATTTATAGAATTTGAATCCAGTGTTTCTAGTATTTCAGAAAGATTGATGATCAATCAGAGTTGAGTTTTTTTCCTACTCCTTCAAGTATTTTAGAATTTCAAAATAGTGGAAGATTTACTTCTAGAATTACTAGAAGTCCATCATCTACTAGTTTTTCTCCTATTGTTATTCCTGCTAGGAATTTTGAACCGCAAAATCCTCTTAGCATTCCTTCTCAACTCCAACAAGTTGATTTTTCCAATAATGCCCTAAGAACTCTTTATAGAGAAGCAGACCAAAGGTCTAATGAAGAAGTTACATCTTTTGTACTTGAAAGGTTGTCTCCCTCCCATTCTCAAATAGAAGGTTTTTCAATTATAAATATGATTTCAAAATCTTTTTCAATTGACAAAGATTTATTAAGAAAAGAACTTTCTCAAGACTATAGTAAACAAAAATGGAATTGACTTGTTAATCATTTTGACAAAGTTCAAAGAATGTTTTAAGAGAAAAATATTATGAATTTTTAAATTATAAATCTAATGTTCCCTTTTTTTTTCTGGTTATTTCTTTACAGTAACCTAGCAAAATAGATTTTCCTTTTAAAGAAATTAATGTTAATGAAAGAATTTCTCAAAACTGGATATCTACTACTGGACATTCTACTTTCATTGTTCATGCTCCTTTAGAAGAAGTTAAAATCACTTTACAAAATCAAGGTATTGTTTTTTTCTCCTTTTAAAAGAATAAATATTATTGATGATGATAAAAAAAACCCACTTTAAGAGATATTAAGAATACTCAATTCCAATATAATTATTCAAATAGAATTTTACATACTATTGCTTTTCAGTTAGACGGCATTGAGTTGCAGAATTTTTCAAAACAAGGTCAACATAATAATCATCCTATAGTTGATTCTTTAAAACTTTTTTAACCAATACAGTTACTTGATGCATGTAAATTAAATTATGGTAAAGATATTTTACAAAAAATTCAAGAAAAATTAATTTTTTTTCATATTTCATCATTTACAGCTGTTTCTCCCCCAATTCAACAATTACCATCCAGAGTTTTTTGTTATTTCTAAAAATGAAACTGAAGATATTCAAGAAATTGAAAATCAATTTCAAGAAGAAACTTCAGTTAACAAAATTTTTCATCAAAAAAGTTCTTCAAAACAAAAATTTTTTATAATCACTCTTCGTGATGTTTAATATGAAGGTCAAGGAGATATGGTTGAATCAAGGTATGATGGTGAAGCCATATACGAGTGAAATATTGATGGATTAAGTGAGTATTTGATTTTAAATATTTTACATAAGATGGCTATGACTGCTTCAACCTATAAGTCAAAGGGACAAACTGATCTAAATATTGCTAAACTTCTAATTTCTGGTTTTACTAGCCAACTCAAAGTTTAGTGGGACAATTATGTTAATGATACAAACAAAAATCGTATTTTGACTGTTACTAGATCTGTTGCAAGAACAGAAGGTCAGGGTATTTTTCATATCAATAAACCTAATGTTGTTATAACTTTGATTTTTACAATTACTAAATATTTTTGTTGGGGATCCTGAACATTTTCAAGCTAGGTCATTAGAAATTTTAATTAATTTTACTTGTCCAAAATTGTCTGATTTTCATTGGTACAAAGATGTTTTTCCAACTAAGCTTTTTACTAGGACAAATTGTCATCATGTTTTATGGAAAGAAAGGTTTATCTCTGGTTTACCCAAATATTCGTTGAGAAGGTATGCTCGTAAATAAGGGGGATAAGGAGTGGAATCTTCAACTAGTGTAATCTTTCCTATGTTGAGATTATCAATCATATTAATAATGAATGACTTGCTATTTGTACTGATTTAAAATTAAGTGCCAGATTAAAGTATGAAATCAATGACAATATAAAAGAGTTAGGAATTTTTTGTACCGAATATGGTTATGAAAAATTAACTCCTCATTCTGTTAAAAATAAAAAGAGTTTTCAAAAAAGAAGAATCTTGAAAAATCTAGAAGACCATTTCTAATGATCAATTTTACAAATCTTCAAAACTCTTTTCCTCTAAACCATCTTCTTTAAAGTCTAAAGAGTCAAAAAGAAAACATTCTTATAAAAAATAATTTGTGGCCCCTGTATGTTTTAAACGTAGAAGAGTATAATATTTTAAGAATCAATGTTTTATGAAAAATAAAATTAATGTTTTTGATATCTCTCATAAGTTAAAAGAGCAAATGATTAATTTATTGCTTTCTAGTTCTTCTGAGTCAAAAAGTGAAGATTTTAATGAGGTTTTGGTAATCCAATCTTCTAGTGAGGAAGTCTCATTTGAACCAGCAAAACACTGTGATTATGAAGGACCATGTATTTGTAATTTAAAATATGTTAATGTTATTACTAAAAATACTACTTTACTTTTTGATGCTATTAAAAAAATAAAAAATCCAGAAGTTCAAAGAGAATATCTTTTAAAGTTAAAAGAAATTGTTATTAAAAAATCTGCTGATAATTTTGAAAAATATAATGTTAATGATATTTTTAAGAGATTCGAAACCAAGGTTTCTATTCCTACTATTATTCAACTTTAAGAAGAAATTAAAAAAGACATTTTAGATTTAAAAACTTAAGTAAGAAATTTTAAAATATCAGATTTCAAATCTTATTCAAAATCAAGTTTCAAGTAATCAATCAAGTTCCTTTAAGCCTCCTGGAATTACAATTTTAGGAAATGCCGATGATGTTATAACAGAGAAGTTTTTAAACATTATTTCAAAAATAAATTACCAAAAATGGATTATTGTGATTAATTTAGCTATTAACAATGATTTTCATCTAACTATTGTAGCTATGATCGATTTTGAAATTGATATGAATTGTATTCAAGAAAGATTGATCCCTACCATTTATTATGAGAAGGCTACTAAAAGACTTTATACTGCAAATGGTGGAAAACTGAATGTTAATTTCAAACTTTCTAATACTAAGATTTGTTGTGATGAAGTTTGTTTTAAAACTTTGTTTATTTTAGCTAAAAATCTTACTATTGGTGTTATTTTAGAAAATCTCTTTACTACTTTAATTTATCATTTTAGAGTTAGTGAAAAGAGAATTACAAAAACCATTTTTGGAAAAATAGATTTATTTTAATTTTTTTCAACCTATTTTTGCAAAAGAAATAAATCTTTTACAAGAATGTTTGATTTATCCTGATGTTAATTTTATTAATCAAAAGAAAAGGCAAATAAATTTTTTATCTAAAAAAATAAAGATTTTAAGAGTTGAAGATAATCTGCAAAACTCACGTATTCAAACGAAAATTAAAGAAATTGAAGAACTTTTCCAAAATAATATTTGTGCTACTGTTCCTAATGTTTTTTTTTTTGGAATCGGAAAAAACATATTGTTACTTTACCTTATGTTAAAATTTTTAATGAAAACTTTTTTGTGCTATTGTTCCTAATGTTTTTTTTTGGAATCGGAAAAAACATATTGTTACTTTACCTTATGTTAAAATTTTTAATGAAAACTTTATTCCCACTAGTGATAGAGTCATTCACATAAATGAGGAGCTTCAAACTCACTGTCTCAAAGAGATAAATGATTTGATGGAAAAAAAAAAGATTTGATTTGAAAATTTTTATCTCCTTAGAGTTGTTCGACTTTTTATATTAATAATGCTGTTGAAAAGGAATGAAGAGTTTATAGAGTTGTTATTAATTATAAACCTCTTAATAAGGTTTTGGAATGGATTGGGTATCTAATACCTAATAATAGAGACTTGTTTAAAAAAACTTTATGATACTAACATTTTTTCAAATATTGATATGAAATCAATATTTTGGCAAGTTTAGATCCAAGAATCCGATAGTTATAAAATAGTTTTTAACATACCTTTTAGATATTTTGAGTAGAATGTCATGCCTTTTGGATTAAATAATGCTCCTTCATAATTTTAAAGAATAATGAAAGATGTTATGTATGGATGCGAAGATTTTTTGATTGTCTATATTGATAATGTATTAATTTTTTGAAAAATTCTTTATCACCATTTTAATCACCTCAAAAATTTTCAAATATAGTCCAAAATAATGGATCAGTGGTCTCTGCGTCAAAAATGAAACTTTTTCAAACTAAAATCAGATTTTTAGGACACAAAATTTTTCAAGGTACTATAAACCTGTTGATAGGGTTATAGATTTTGCAGACAAATTTTCTAATATTATTAAAGATAAGATTCAATTACAAAGATTTTGGAGATGTCACAATTATGTGACAGATTTCTATTAGGATATACACTTATTTTACATGCTTCTTTTTTAATGTTTTATGAAAAATACTCCAGCATGGACTGAAAAGCATATGCAAGTTGTTAAAACCATAAAGCAAAATGTTAAAAAAAACTTTCTTATCTAACCATTCATCACCCTAGTGCTTCTTTTATTGTTGAAACGGATGCCTCAAATATTGTTTTGAAGTAATCCTTAAATAGAAACTACCTAGTCAGGTTACTGAGTCACTAGTAAGATACCATTTTGATTCTTGGAATGATACCCAGAAGAAGTATTCTACTATTAAAAATGAACTTTTATCAATTGTTTTATGAATTACTAAGTTTGAAGATGATTTAATTAGTAAAAGTTTTTTTTATTAAGAATCGACTGTTCTGCTGCTAAACATCTTTTAGAAAAAAATGTTAAAAATTTTATTTCAAAATAAGTTTTAGTTAGATGGTAAGTTATTTTAAGTAATTTTGATTTTAATATAGAATATATTAAAGGTGTTTCAAATTTTTTACCAGATTTTTTAACTAGAGAATTTTTGCAAGGCAAAGTCAAATCAAAATAGATTTGTTCTCCTTTCTGAAGACTTTGAAATGGCTACGCCTAATAAGAAAGTTTCTACTTTAGAACTTTTACCAATTTTTGTAACTACTTCTCTTCTTACCAAACCTTCTTCTTCCTTTAGTAGCCCTTTTTCCAGTAAATCCAAAAAATCCAAATCTCCCCAACTTTTTTCTCAAGTACTTACCAAAGACACCTACTCCTATTTTCAAAAAATATAGATGTTGAGAATTTATTTTGTGGAGCCTGAACTGTTAGGATCATCATTTTCAGAATCCAAATCCCATAACACTATTGCTCCACACAACAATGTTGAACAAATGGAATTTTTGTCAACTAAAAGTAAGCTACAAGCCACTTTTGCTTTTGATCTAGATAAGAAATAATTTAAAAAGTTATTGTTGAAAACCTTATTTGAAATCTCAGAAGACAAAGACTTAGATAATTTAGACAGTGTTGACTCATCACAACCAAACTTGGCCCAAAGCAATGAAGATGACTACTTTGGAATCCAATTCATTTAAATTATCCTATTGACCATAAGTGTTTTAAAAGTATTCTTGTCAGTTCAAGATTCTTGATAAGATTTTTAAAGTATTTTGTCTTTTTCAATTATTCTTTTCAATTATTATAACAACTGTCCACTTTCTTAAGTGGTTTACAGTTGTCCATTATCTCCTCGAACTTATGTTATGTTTAATTCCAGACTTGTATAGGTTTAAAATCCGCTTTCTATTTAAGTCAGTTGTGTGTATGTTTTAAGGCAAAATTCAGTTGAGAAGACAAAATCTATCTAATATCTCTCACCTTGTAATATAACTTTTAATTTACATTCATCAGGTAACTATATTGATTGAAAAAGGGGTTTTTACGGATCAATTATATGACGATTACTATGTTGACCCTGTTTTGAAAAATCTTGCAACTCAATCCTATCTAACTGAGAAGCAATAGTTTATAAAATTCTAATTGAATAATTATTTTGGAATTGAATATTCTTAATATCTCTTAAAGTGGGTTTTTTTCTTATCATCATCAACAACATTTATTCTTTTAAAAGGAGAACAGATAACATCATGATTTGAAAAGTGATTTTAACTTCTTCTAAAAGAAGATGAACACTAGAAGTAGAATTTCCAGTAGTAGATATCCAGGTTTGAGAAATTCTTTCATTGACATTAATTTCTTTAAAAAGAAAATCTATTTCTAGGTTACTTTTAAGAGAGAACCAAATAAAAAAGGGAACATTACATTTAATAAAATTTAAAATTCGTAATATTTGTCTTTTAAAACATTCCTTTGACCTTCATCAAAATGATTAACAAACCATTTCTATTTTCTTTTATAGTCTTCAAAAAGTTCTTTTCTTAATAAATCTTTGTCAATTGAAAAAGTTTTGAAATCATATTTATAGTTGAAAAACCTTCCATTTGAGAATGGGAAGGAGACAACCTTTCAGGTATAGAAGAACTAACTTCTTCATTAGACCTTTGGTCTGCTTCTCTATAAATAATTCTTGGGACATTATTAGAAAAATTAACTTGTTGAAGTTGAGAAAGAATGCTTAGAGAATTTTGAGGTTCAAAATTCCTTGCAAGAATAGCAATAGGAGAAAAACTAGTTGATGACGGACTTCTACTAATTCTAGAAGTAGATCTTCTACTATTTTGAAATTCTAAAATACTTGAAGGAGAAGGATAAAACTCAACTCGGATAGATCCATGAGATCTTTTCGAAATACTAGAAACACTGGATCCAGATTCTATAGATTTGAGAATAACAATATCATCAAGATTCCAGGTACCAGTTTGGCTTAACTCATTCCATTTTAACTTTTTAGGAACATTAACCTTACTATGTTGAGAATTAGCTTAAAAAACTAGAGTTTCATTTCTTAAATTCCTCCTCTTACCAAACCTCCTTCTTCCCCTAATAGACCTTTTTCAGTAAATCCAAAAAATCCAAATCTCCCCAACTTTTTTCTTAAGTACTTATCAAAGACACCTACTCCTATTTTCAAAAGACCCATATGTTAAGAATTTGTTTTGTAGAACTTAAACTGTTAAGATCGTTGAAGATGATTTAGTTAATAAAATTTTTTATTAAGAATCGATTGTTTTACTGCTAAACATGTTTTAGAAAAAAATATTAAAAATTTTATTTTAAAACAGGTTTTTGCCAGATGATAAGTTATTTTAAGTAATTTCAATTTTAATATAAAATATATTAAAGGTGTTTCAAATTCTTTACCAAAGGCTTGCATAGTAGGCGTATATCCTTATAGAAATCTGCCACATAATTGAGACATCCCAAAAATCTTTGTAATTGATTATTATCTTTAATAATATCATGAAATTTGTCTGTAAAATCTATATCTCATAGTACCTTGAAAAATTGTGTTTCCTAAAAATTTGATTTTAGTTGGAAAAAGTTTCATTTTTGATGCAGAGACCACAACTCATTATTTTGGACTATATTGAAATATCTTTTGAGGTGATTAAAATGGTGATCAAGACTTTTTGAAAAAAAATTAACACACCATCAATATACATAATTGAAAAATCTTTGCATCTAAATAGAATGTCATCCGTTATTCTTTGAAATTTTGAATGAGCATTTTTTAATCCAAAAAGCATGACATTTCACTCGAAATGTCCAAAAGGAATATTAAAACTTGTTTTATACTTATCAGATTTTTGGATCTAAACTTGCTAGAATCCTTATTTCATATCAAATTTTGAAAAAATATTAGTATCATAAAGTATTTTTAACAAGTCTCTTTTATTAGGTATTGGATACATGATCCATTTTAAAACCTTATTAAGGGTTTATAATTAATAATAAGTCTAGAAACTTCTCGTTCATTTTTAGCAGCATTATTAATATAAAAAACCAAACAACTCTAAGAAGATAAAGTCATTTTAACTTTTTAGGAATATGAATCTTGTTATGTTGAAAATTAATTTTAAAAATCAGAGTTTTATTTCTTAAAAGTTTACATTTAGATTTAGAATATATGGTAATAAACATAACTTTATAATAAATTTTATAAATAATTGCAATAAATTTTGAATTAACAATAAAATTAATATTTTTTAATTTAAAAATTAAAGATAGAGTGTCTAAGATTTCACAATAAAAGGGATAATGACCATTATTTATGGATGGGACAAGTATAGTAAAGTGCATGGCTAGGGCCAGAGATTGTCTGTCTTGTCATATAGTCTACGTGGATCAATACTAGACACAATTTGAGTTTTATTTCTTTTTCTTTTTTTAATATCAAATTGTTTCGCAGCCAAATATGTGATATGATTACTTAAAATAAATTTTAAAAAGAAAATATAATATAATCAATATTTTCATAATTGGGTTATTCTAATTCATTATATTGATAAAATTAAAATTTATTAATAATTTTAATTTAATTAAAAAATTAATTAATTAAAATATTGGTTAAAGTTAAAAAAATTGATAAAACTCAAAAAATAATCAAAATTAAAATTAATTTTTGATTTAATTTAAAATTATGTTGATTTATGAAAATTTAAAAATTACATTAAAATTTAAATGTTAAAAATAATTTTAAAAATATATTATTATTACATTATATTATTTATTTAATTTTAAATATTTTAAAATAGTATTTACATGCATATATATTGAACCAAATGAGTGTATCTACTCAGCAAGCCAGCTAATAGATTCGTTGAATATAATGTGCAACTCCACTTTATTAACTTTTCCTTCTCCTCTTCTGACAATTAGATATGTATTTCATCGTGTTTCTTACTTTTTTTGTTATTCTCTCTTTTTTTTTTTTTGCATTTACACATTTTAATATTTTTTTATATCACAAAGTGAGATAGTAAGATTAGATTTTTTTTGAGATAATCTAATAATTATTTGTCTGATTTAATATTTATTTATATTTATTTTATGAAAGTGTGTGTATATATATATATATATATATATATATATATTAATTTTTGCTAAACTACCATTATATACTATATTATTTAAATATATTTTATAAAGTTAATTTTTGTAATTATTTTTTTTTTGAAATATAACTGTTTCTTCATTTGATTATATATTGTGAATATGACCAACATTCATTTAACTAAAAGCGAATAACTCATCTCGACCTTCTAAATTTTACATATTTTTATTTTAAAATTGTCTGACTTTAAAACACAATTTTCAATCATTTTAACTATTCACATTTGTTGCTAGAATTTTCTTTGTTAATAGATCCATTAAAAATGTTAATTGAAAGATTAATTAGGCAATAAAATCATCAGATAAAACATCAATTATTTACACCAAAAATTTAAATAAGCTCGATTAGTTTTTTAGCGTTTTTTAACTTAATTAACACAAATCTTATAAATTTAGATTTAATTAAATTCTAATTATAACAAAATTAATTTAAATTTTATTTTTAATTTTATAAATATTAAAATATATCAAAATAAAAAATAAAATTCTCAACGACCTAAATTATAACTAAAAAGGTTACCTCTTTTACCCTTAATAGGACAATTGACCGTGATTTCTAAATTAAGAAATGTAAATTTTTCTTTAAAAATATATTTTAATTAACAAAAGAGTCAAAAAATGAACTATTTATTTCATTTCTGATTATTTTATTAAGCACTATGATATATCTTAGTCCATTCTTAATGCTAAAAATTTAAAATATTTATCACAAAAATACACATTTCCTAACCTTGATAATGGCTCTTCTATTTACACACACATATATATACACTTCATTTTATTTAAATTTAACAGCTACTTAAAAAATCTCACGATTAATTAAACTTTCAAAATTTTTAGCTACAGTTTTGTAAAAATACCATATATTAAATTTAAACTATTTTCACCAAGGTTGTCATTAATTAATCAATATCCTCTATATTGTATTGCTTTCAATATCTTATAAAATAGACAACATTTAAATCTAACACTACTATACACATAGGCTCTATATATCCAACAACAAACAAAAAATAAAAATTCTAAATATAATAAGTTAAATAGACAATCATTAATCAGCAAAAATTTTAATTTAAAGTTTGACAGTATAGACTAATAACAGTAACAACACTATTAAACTATTAAATAATTAATTTATAAATTGAATTAATAATAATTGTAAAATTGGCATAATAAAGTAAAAAAAGCAAATAATCAATTGAGATAATTTATAAAATTACTTTATCACAAATCGATATTATGTGATAGTGTGCAATGAATATGAAATAAATAAGAGTAACAAAACAGTAAAAAAAAATATGGACTATTTATTTAAATAAATCAAAACAATTCTTTTAAAAGTAAATTTTAATCACCAAAATAGTAAAAAAATTGAATTATTTATTCCTTTTTTGGATATCATATTACTTATTATTTCATTTGTTAATTTTAATTATTTATTTTTTAAAGAGAAAATTTATTTCTTAATTTACAAATTATGGCCATTTACACTATTAAGAACCAAAAGAACAACTTTCTTTCAGCACAATTCAGGTGGTTAGTATTTTATTTTTGTATTTTGATATTTTATAATTTTAAAAATGTGAAAAAATAAACTTTAATTATTTTTTATTATAATTAAAATTTAATTGAATATAAATTTATGAGATTTACGTTAATCAAAATAAAATAGGCTAAAAAAATAATTTGAGCTTATTTGAACTTTTAATATAAGTTTGATGATCCAATTAATTTTTATCCTATAATTTCTATTGCCTTTAGGCTAAACAAATGTGAGTAGTTGAGAGAATTAAATGTTACATTTTGAAGTTAAAGAGTTCTAAAGTAAACACATATAAAGTTTAAAAGGATCTCAAACAGATTATTTCAATTAAAAATAACTAAAACTCATTAATATATTTAATTAATTATCTATATAAACTCATCAGATAATGTGGTTTACTAATCACAAAATCCGATCACTAATATGTGCTTATAAATAAATAACTGGATCATCTGAAATCCTATCACTAATATGTGGTTATTTTATAATTTGATAATTGTTTTCTCATTAATTACATTTATATTATGACCAAAATAACCTTATTAATTCTCTCTCATTTTAATCAATTAATAAAATAATTTTTATGCTTAAAAAATTATTTATTTTATTGATTCTATCCTTTTACCGAGTTCATGGTACTAATATTAGCAAAGTCTCAATGTTAGGCTACTCTAAGGTCTGAACGAATAGAAAATTTATTTGTGCTCATGATGCTTTCATAGTTGATATTTTCATATTTAATTTTATCAATACTGCAGTTTTTCAAAAAAAAAAAAAAAGGAAAATTTTTTTTAAATAAAAATAAGGCAAAATTTTAATAGTATAAATTGACCGTACATTTTTAGACAAAGTTACATTTTATTTTATTTAAATTATTTTTAGACAAAATTACAGCTTAAGTTAATTTTGAATGAGATTTATGTTCTAATTTCAATTTAGTTGATATATCATGTTAATCATTTTTTTTTCCGTTTGAGCTGTATGTTCCAATTTCTAAAAACAAACATCAAAATGTAAAATCAATCGCATTCTTATCGTTGATTTAAGCAAAAAAAAAACTGAGACTTCCTTAGAGAAAATACATAGACATTTAAAGGAATGGTGGGTCTATCAATCTTTAATAACAATAAACTGACAAAAAATAATTACACGATAATGAAATACTAAAATATATTACTCTTTAATTAACATATTAAAAAAAATACTCACTCATTTCTGGTTAATTAATTGCATACGGAATAATGAAGGTATTTTGATTAAATTAAGTATAATAATAATAGCTCAATAAATAATTTTAATTCATTGTTCATTTGTAAATTTAAAGATTAAATACTACTAAAATTAGATTAATATTATTTAATCATATAAATTTGTATTTTTCTTTATTAAATTTATTTGCTAGCACTTGTGTTTATACTAATCAAATTTATTTATTAAATGATATGCCTACTTTTAATTTAATAATTTATCACTTGTACATGAATGTTTTATGAAAATTTTATGTTTGATCTTTTTTAAAAAAGTTGACTCATAAAAGAGTAAGCATATTAATTGATCGTTATCCATTGATATGGTTTATGCTAGTTCATTTTCAAATATATATATTTTATATATCAATTGATATTTCATATATTTTATATATTATGTAATCCCCTCTGTCGGAGAAAATATATATATATATATATATATATA
>CATIWR010021708.1:0-44473 GCA_949677035.1 Omphalea diandra | reverse complement strand
TATATATATATATATATATATATATATATATATATAAGGACAAAAGGAAAAAAGAAAAAAAAGAGAGAGAGCAAATGAGCCCACTAAGTAAAAAACTCTAAAAGGTGGCTTAGGCAAAAATTAGGGCATAAAAAAGATAATAAATAAAAGCAAAAGACAAAAGAGTTCAAACGACCATTGAGAGATGATTTTAAGCTCTTAAATGATTGTCCTCTTACTCTTCTTTGCTCCTTAGCACTTACTTGATTGAATTCTTAGCTTATTGGTTGGCTATTTAATGATTATTTATGGATTATTAATGCTATAATTTATTGGTTTTTGCTTTATTTTATAGTGATCTTAAGGTGTTTACTAAGTAAGAAGCTTGGGGGTTAGAAAAGGAAGGGGTTAGAAAGTGAAGAGATTAGAGAGGTTAAAAATAGAAATTTTAGCTTTTTAAAGGCGCACAACTATGCTTTTAGGGTGCATAACCATGTGTTTTTATGTTTCCTTTATTCTAAAAGGTGCATGGGCTTGTCTTGGAGGTGCACAACCATGTGATGGAGGCAGACAACCACCCTTCGAGGGCACATGATCTGGAGAATTTTGCTCAACTTGTTTCTTAGGCGCATGGCTGTACAGCACAACTGTGCTCACTTATGGCCATTTTTTACCATGAAGATTATCAAATTATCTTAAGCACAAAACATAAAAATTGTATCCCTACGTGTAGCTTTTCAATTCCTTTTGAATCACTTTATTTAGAGTTTCAGACAAGGAGTTATGCCTAAAATACCTAGTGGTGTTTGAAACTAAAACTTAGATTCCCTTTTCTTATTTTTTGGCCATTTTTCTCCTTTTTAACCCTACAAAACACAAACGTTATTGATAAGATTTTTTTATAGATTAAATCCAATCATGAACTCCTATTTTTAAGAGAATTAAACTATACAATATATGAAATTATGCACCAAATAAATTCCTCTAAACTTAAACTCTTATTTGTCCTCAAGCAAGAACTAGTCTTAAGTAAGATTCATTAATCAATTGATAAAGAACATGAGGAGAGTTTTATCTTAATGATAATCAAAAGTTTCATTATTAATCAAATAAACTTATAACAATAAGAAATTCCTAACCAATATGGTTTCTTAATCAATTAACACAATAAAATGTGTGTGTGTGTGTATGTGCCTTGGCAACTTATTTCATTCAAAATTTCAACTTCTAATCACATATAACCTAAGCAAGATTCAACCTTAACTTTTTAAAAGTCACATATGACCATAGGTAAGACTATTCCACCTTTCATAATTAATGTCCTACCTTTTTCAACTAATGTAGATCTTAACAACCTAAGGATCATAAGGTCTTTAGATTGTAATGTGAGGTTAAGGCTATCAAAAAGTGTCCAAGTCCAAAAATAAGAGAATGATGTCAAAACATGAGTTAAATCAATAATGCAAATTACAATTGAAGCGAATTGTGCATTTATAATGTTCATTGCTTGCAAGACTTAACTTACATCCATACGTATGCATATTTGTTCATAGTGGCTTTCAATCTTTCTTTTTTTTTCTTTTTTGTATTTCTCTTTTTTTTATTCATTTTCTCATACTTGCTTCCCCCAAACTTGAAGTAAATTTTATGCTCATAATAAGTTTTTTAACTAGCATACCTTTCTTAGAACTTTGGTAAATATGCATATAAGTAACAACTTACACCATCATATAACCATTTTCGAATTTTATTTTAATGATAGGGGAGGCAAAAGTTTATTTAGGTTATATGGTTATAATGATGGTTATTATTGGCCCTAGGCACCAAGAAAGGGGGAGGGGTTGAATTGGAATTTTAAAAAAAATTAAAATGAGGATAAAAATAGAGTAGAAAAGAAGACACAAGATTTATAGTGGTTCGGCTATAATCAACCCTACGTCCACTCCCCAATTCGCTGCATTTGGGTGTTTCACTCACTTAAAATGGTGTTTCCAAGCTCACACCTAACTTTTACACTTTGTGTTTTTAAGGTTCACACAATAACCTTTCTTACAAGTGTTTTCTAGGGCTAACACTAAAACCTCTATTAAGTATTTTCACAGGCTCACACTAAAACCTTTCTCTAGTGTTTTTACAGGCTCACACTAAAACCTATTACAATTGGTGTTTATGCTCACACCAAATAATCACTAAAAGAATAGAAAGAATGAGTAGCAAAAGTTTTGTTATAAGTTAATGAATTCTCTTGCATTTATATATGTTTGGTAGAGTATTTATAGCTCATACCCACCAAAGAGACGTTACATTATGAAGCTCATTAAATCTCCAAATCATGCTAGACAAATTTTGCATTAATTGCATGACAAGCAGAACTATCGATCATGACTTTCTAATTTCCATACGGGAGCCAACAATTACAGCAAAAAACCCAGTTTGTGTCTAACGGTTAGTCCACGTGTCATCTTCTTATTGGTCTATCAGGAAAATATAGTTGTTGCTTTCTAACTACCCATAAAAGTCGCGATTGCGATTATTCTTTATACAAGGCGTGACTCAGGACGTGAATTCTTCTGTTTGAAAGACAATCTTTTTCTTCTTGAATCGCGGTCGCTACCCAAAATGTCGCCCTTGCAAATTTTATTCTTCAATGGATACCTGAGACACTTGGCATGTTGTGGTTATGGACTTGGTTCCCTCATTGGTCACTATGAAATTCAAATTTAAGATTGAAATGCGACACTGACCTCGAATTCATCTGTGACTTTGATATTCCCATCTTTAGATGAATCGGGACAGAGATGATGCCTACGAATTCATCTAGCCTAGTTTCACCCTATTCTTGAGTTAGGTCACGGTCGCAAAATAAAAGTCTTTGACTGCAAATTTGGATGAACTTTGCCTTCTTGAAGATTATGAACTTCATCTAACTTTCACTTGAAAATCTAACTTAATTCTGTAAAACAACACTAAGTTGAAACATAAAGATTGATCAATCTCTTTTGTCAAGATCAAAAGAGGTCCAAGACTTAGGATTAACCATTCTAGTCCAACACATATAAGTAACAACTTACACCATCATATAACCATATTCTAATTTTATTTTCTTGATAGGGGTGGCAAAAGCTTATTTAGGTTATATGGTTAGAATGATGGTTATTAATTAAAGAAAGAAAAGGCTAATCATACTTATAAGTGAGTATATACTAAGGCTCAAAAGGGGAATACGGGAAAATGCATATTAGGGTATAAATGGGGGATAAATGAGGGGCCAAAGAATGCCTCATCATCTCCTTAGGATTACTAAGTCTAGGATTTTGCCTCAAAAGATGGTTTAACAAGTTCTAGCATATGTAGAAGTGTCATTTACCTAAGTCATGCATAATTATCAAATTCTATCTTAAAATTCATATATCACGAAGATGTGCTTAAATTAGTCTATTGTGAAAATTAACTATAAATTAAATATATTAACTAAAACTATCATTATCCTAACCAAATTTAACTCCATTGATTCAAATAAGTGGTTATCAAATTCCTCATTACTTATTCACCTTTATACGCTAAAACTATGCTTAATCATCAAAATTATCAAATTTAATGTTCAAAGCACATATTTGGCATATGAAATCCCTTAATTGCCCTAAAATTAAATTTGTCATTATCCTTACTGATGTAATGAATGTAAAAGAGAGAAAATGGATAAAGAAAGATCACCTCAATGGAGTGAAAAAGAAACAAAATCTACAATTAAGACAAACATTTAAGCAAAAGCTAAGAGCTTAATTAAACCACAAAACACAAAGAGCATAAAACATAAAGCAAAATGACACATAACAAAAATGAAAAGAAACATGCTAATTTGAGGTCATTAGCTTGACCCTTATAAGTTTGGCCTTACTTAAGTTTTACCTTGGGTTTGTGATTGCCCCTAGTAAAATTAAATGCATGATATTTGGCGGACTAAAACCCTTTAAATCAATCATGACCCATTCGAAATACTTTTTTTTTCTTTTTTTTCTTGTTCTTGGTTTAATTCATCGAAGAATAAAATATAAGAGGCATTTTGCTCTAAAAAATATGCATGATCATAATGAGAAGGCAATGGATCTAGCTTTAATTAATAAGAATGCAGAAGATAAAGTGGTGTCTTTATTACCTCATTATAGTCTAATGCATTAATAAGAAAGAGAAAAGATGGGTTAATATCATGAATTTCAAAAGGAAATGATGACTTACCTTACATTCCTTGATAATAAAATCCTTTTCATCACTTATTAATTTAGACTTTTTAAGCTCAAAACCCCCTTCTTTTTTGTGATAAACTTCATGTTCATGCTCTTCTATTTCATCAATGTTCAAGCATCTTTCCTCCTCTAAGGGTGGCTTTCTTCATGATTTGCCTTCCTTGATGAACTCTTCCTTATGCTTCTTTAATCTTGAAGGAAAAGGTATAAGAGGCGTATAAGGCTTAAGAAGTACATATGGATTGACTTCCACCTTTTAATTATCTTCTTTTATTAGCTTTTGATCATTTTCTTCTTCATTTTTGGTTCTTTCTTCCTCTTTCACTTTTGAATTATTATCATTGCCACTTCTTAATGTAATCTCTTAGCCTTGCTCTATAGGAATGGGCTCAAAGGTGTTGCGTGGGATACTAAGAGATCTAGAGTCTAAGGCATTGGATATTTGTCCCATTTAAACTTCAGGGTTGTAGAAGAAGGAAGAATAGTTTTTTGAATTTACATCTAAGCTTTTTATCATCTCATCTTGGTTTTCTAACGTAGCATCAATTTTGGTGAGTGAATTTCTCTAATAGGCTTTTTAGGTTAGACTCTTCCTTCAGGGTTGGCAGATTTGTGATTAATGAAAAATAGGGGGAGGTTGAAGTTTGAGGTTTAAATAGTTGTTATTAGACCAAGAAAAGTTATACTGATAAGGATTGTTATGTTGGTGATTAAAATTTCCCATAAAACTTACTTGTCTTTATGTAAAAGGATTCCCACATTGGTAAGTTAGGCTTCTATTGCCAACCTTTCTAGATAATGTGCATACCTTGTATGAAAAAGGATAAAAAATCATAAAATAATTCATGAAATTTATTTACTTAGTAAGGATAAATACTTGAGCTTATAATGCCTTAAGCATATTTATGTCATGAAGTTCTATTTATGTATAAGAAACACAAACTATACAAAAAGAAAAAGAAAATTCTATATTAATATAGAAATAATTGCATAGTATTAACATCGTCAATCCCATGTAATGACTTTAAAAATTTGATGACAGATGAGCTAAGCGTAAACACCCTTAATCTGCAAGCATATAAGTTGATAAGTAATAAAGTGTATAACAATATGGATATCATTCCCAAATGGATCACATAATAAGTACTAAGCTTTATGTCCCTTGTATTATCTAGAAATAATAAGCAAAACAAATTTTAAAATAAGAACTATAATTATTTAAACTATAAACAAAGTAATTACAAAGAAAATAATCAATAAAAGTAATTAGTTAAGGGTTCAACTTCACTTATTTTTAATCTTTCATTCAATTGATTCACTCATCTATAAGCTCTCTTGAGTATCAATTAACATACAACAATATGTTAAACTAATAGAATATCAGCACAATAGTCAAACATTATGTTATTGTCAAATAATGCACGATCCTAATGATAACAATAAACCATTAGAGTTTCTCAACACATGATAGATTAAGGGAACTATTAAATGTTTGTTTCATGAAAAGCTTCTCTTGATGGTTAGTTCATAAAAATAAATATGACTATAGGCCCTTTAATTAATAATAACAAGCACACAATGATTGTTAACATAATGATGAATAAAATAAAATAAAACTTAAATTAGAAAATCATAAGAGTTAAACAAAATCTATCTATAATTTTAACTTAAGGATAATTAGCTCATAATGGAAGAAAGAGAAGAAAAAATAATCAAACTAATGATATTTGAAGCTATAGTTTACAATTTTTTTAAGCTCTTAAATGATTGCCTTCTTGCTCTTTAGCCTTTGCTTAATTGAATTATTCATTTATTGGTTGTAGGGTTTTACCTCCTTTTAGGATGAAATTAACATGTTTCTCTTCATTCAACTTGCATCTCAATAATATAAAAATCTAGTATTCACAATTTGCCCTTTACTTTGTGGTGCTTAAAAAATGAAATTTTGATAAAATGGCCATTAGACAGGTTACATCAAATCATTCAACATAAATATAAATATAAAAAAATTATACATAAGGATATATTTTCCTTGGCAGCTCTTCTTGGAAGCCCTTTAGCAAGTACCAAACTTCTTGGCAGCCCTATAGTACGTACTAAGGTCAAATATTCTCTTTTAGTAGTGCTCGAATAGATATTAGGATAGGTTTTCTCCTTATCAGTCCTCTAGTAAGTATTAAGCTTTTTGGTAGCTTTCTAGTAAGTACTAAGCTTCTTGGCAGCCTTCTAGTAAGTATCAGGTGTAAATACTTTCTATCAGTACCTCGAGTTAGTACTGGGATAGGTTGTCTGCTTAGTAGCCCTCTAATAAGTACTAAACTTCTCGATAGTCCTTTTACAAGTACCAAGGTCAAATACTCTCTTTTAGTAGCCCTTGAGCAAGTACTGTTTTCGTAGCAGCCCTCTAACATGTATTATGCTTCTTGAAAGCCCGCTACTAAGGTTGAATCTAACTTCTGACTTGTTATTCTTATTTTTGCCTTCTAACATCTCTTTAAATTCTCTTTGATTTTCCTTCTAGCATCACTCTTGGTTTTCTCTAATTTTGTTCTCCTTCATTTCTCTTTTATTTTCTCTCTCATTTTACCCTAAACTTTCTTTGCTTTTTCTTTCTTTTTCTTTAATTCTCTCTTTGGTCTTTCTTTTATTTTTGTTTTAGTATTCTCATTTTGGTTCTCTTAATTTTGATCTCAAGCTGCCTTCTTAGTTTTACTCCTATTTTCTTCTCAAGTTCTCTTTTGATATAGGTTTGGAAAATAATGTTATAATGATAAACAATCAAGTCATAATGAATAAGTTACTCATACATTTCAAGGATACTAAAAAGCATACAAGGTCATCAAGCTTAGTGGTGCTTTACGAGCTTCACTTTCCTTAGTGGTTTACTAAGTCATTAGGGTTTTGGTTTATATTGAGCTTATCTTTTGAGCTCATACTTGTTCTCCTAATGTCTCTATTCTGATGCTTCTTCTTGTATGGTGTTGCCATGTCCCTTTCATGAAGTTTTATCTTGTTATGATTTTCTTTTATGTAGTTTATCTTTTTTATGTTTTTTCCTTTCTTGTGATTTCATTTCATCTCTTCTTGCTCCATATTTTCTATGTGGGTTCACCTTTAGTGGGGTTTGACTCAATTCCTCCTTATTCTATATTTCTTTTTTTTTTTGGCTATATAAATTAGAGGAATACCTTTTCATTTCTTGATTTCATTATCATTTAACGCGAGCTTAGAAAACAATGCAATAATGATAGGGGATCAAAACAAAGTAAACAAGTAATTCAAGTAATTTAAGGATATTGAGAGGATATGGTAAAGGATATCATGTTTGAAGTTGCTCTTCCTTAGTGGTTTTATTGAGTCACTGGTGCTTCTTTAGCTTATGCACTTAGTGTGATTCCCCATTTTCTTCTGCTCAGCATTAACATATGTCCTCTATAAGGTCTTTATAGTCATTCCTTCCTTTGTAGCTTCCTTCCTGGTTGGGTTTCCTATAATTCATCCATTTGTGCTTTAGATCTTCTTCTCTCTTATGGCCTTGTTTGCTTTGTCTCACTTTCTTTAAAATATAAGTTTCCATTTTAGTCCATTATAGTGCCAAAATTGCCTCTTTTCTTGGTATTGTTCTTATAATATAAACATCAAATCATACACTCAAAAAGATTTTAAAAAAAAAGGAAGTAAAAAAGCAACACAAGTATTCCAAGGATACAAAAAATATATATATATGATAACCTATTAGAGCTTTAATGATTCCTTTCTAAGCTTCCTAGCCATCCAGTCAAGGGTCATGTAAAGTTTCAATAATAGACATTATTGATGAATCTCTTATGGCTTTTGATGTGACATTTGACTTTTTGGCCTATTGTTAAAAGATTCTTGCACATTAGCCTTTTATGTAGGTAGTATCTCATGTCCGTTAATCACCTTCATCGAGATCTATAATTATATAATGTCTTTCCTTTTCATTGGCCACTTGAAGTTAACTCAAACATTACAGTTCATCTCGAAGACTAAAGGGAATGACATTTCTAACTTGTTATGCCAACTTATTGGGACTTACTTGAGCCCACTTATTAGAGTTAGAATAAGGGGATCACACATGCCTATTTATTAAAGATCTTCTAGGATGATCCTTGTCAAAGTTGTCCAATTTTTTAAAGTTTGGTTTGCCTCCATAATTAACCAAATCAAGAAGTTCACCAAATTTTATAGTTGATTGGCTTCCTTTTTAGGTTATGAGATACATCAGTGTGAGTTTTAGGGATCTAAAATGCTCAAGGCTAAGGCTAGAGGTCCCTTTATCTATGTGGATTATTTTTCATTTTTTAGGGTCTATACTTTTTGGGTCTTCTGTTTATTCATATGAGGTCTTTTATTTTGTTGGCTAGGGTGTCCATCCTCAAAAGGCTTTGTACGTGATATATCTCTCCCCAAGCCTGCTTGGTCATTTTGTTTTGTCCCTACCTTTTTTATTGCTGCAAAGCTGCCTCCCTTGTTTTTTCTCTTATAGTGTTTTAGTCCTTCCTTTCTACTTTATTCTTATAGCTTTTTTATAATTTATTTTCCTATCTTGGCTTGATTATTTCACAGGCTTGGAAAACATTATAATAATAAAAGAATGGACATTATGGGAAAAAATGGCAAAAGTCTAACATTAAAGATATGGACCATTAAATCTTTGTCAATTCATCAAGAATCAAGGCTCCTTAGTTGCCCCCAGTTATGCAAAAGTTATAATGATAAGGTCATTAATAAATCCTTTATGATCCCATAATCTAATCTTATGGACCTTATTCTTTTAGAGGTGTTTATATTTATCTATCTTACCCATTTTGCCATATTTATCCTTCTCTACTCTATCCTAAATCCTAATTTTTTTTTTCACTTTTCTTCACAACCTGGGCCTTATTTGTCGAGAGGAGGTGAAAGCATGCATAGTCATTAAGCTCAAGCCTAATGTAGCGATTATGATAGCGTGCTAGGAGCAGTGAATGAACACTTATACATTCCATCTTCCTATTATTGAGATTACAACCAATTTAGTATTAGTTTTTATAATTACTAGCCTTACTTGCTTAAGGGATCCTATGCAGTTTGACTACTCTTTATACACACCCATTTTATCCCCTGATAAGGAATAACTTATTCAATTCCTCAAGTTCATACCATTAAAAACACTAAGCACATTTTCCCATGAGGCCTTGTATAGGAAAACAAAATAGTAACTAGCAATCAAAAGGGTTGAGATGGATTAATTAGCCTAATGTTTTCTTTTACATATGTTTGACACCATGTTGTTATTTAATGCTTTAAACACTATACATATGTTTCTTTTGCCTTAATGGGGGGACTTGGTTATTGTAGTGAGGTTTGATTAGGGTGGCATTGCCTCTCTTACACTTTTACAAGGATTTGATTGTATTAACCCATTTCTTTCTCTTCTTTCTTTCTTTTCTTCTAGCTTTAGACATATTGTATTATCCCATTTCTTTCTCTTCTTTCTTTCTTTTCTTCTAGCTTTAGACATATGAACATAAATTACTATTTACACTTTTTGCTTAGGATGTTCTTTATACTTAAGGTAGATGTTCGAAGGTACTGGAGCTTATAATTTGCATTTTTAAGGGATAAGATTAGAGTCCTTTGACACCTAAAACATGTATTAATTCAATACAAAGGATTCATATGCATTCTTGGGTTTCCTTGCTTATTTGCTTCCTTTATAAGTAAAGACTATACCCTAAGGTCATTCTGATGCATGGCTTAACCACATGTTTGTTTCTAACAAGCATTTGGACTTGAGAATCTAATCTTTAAGGGGTCTACATGGGTATGTTTAGTATTTAAGTGAGAGAATCTGTAAATGAAGGGAGGGGCTAACCAGTAATAAAGTATTGAATGATCCATCAAAGTCAATGCACTAGACTAGAAGTCTAGGGGAAGCTTACCTTATTATTGCTTTGGGTAGTGCTCCTACTACCAATTTTATGAGAGATGCTATCAGGGGATATATACAAGGTTTGTGGCATATCAACTTCTTAGCTTTCCCACATATAACTAAGCTAGAGAAGAGTGTTGATGTGGTTAGTCCTTTCTCTTTGTGCTCGCCAATAGTTAACCATCAGTGAAATAATGATTATTAATCATGAAACACATGCTTGCAAAGCCTATTTTAGGGCACCAAGCTGAAGGAAAAAGTGTTAGATTGAACCTTGGACAAGTAGCTTATAGAGGAGCTCATAGCCGATATCGGTGGATATTGGGCTTGGATGGAGTCCCTTGTATGGATTTGCTATGAAGCACTTTGATGACGTGATGTATAATGTTCTCGTTGACTTTCTTAAGGGGATGATGCTACCTACGATGCTCTAGGGACCCTAATGACTGCTCGAGGCTTTGAGTCGGTGTCGACCCTTTTGCGCATCTTGTCCAAGACATGTTTGAAGGGCCTCGAGCTGGGCCGAGACATATTGATCATATATGACCTCTTCTCCCACTTGGATGGTGTAGCTCTAGCATGGTAGGTCCCATTTTTTCATTTCTTTTATTTATTTTATATTTTTCTTCCTTTTTCTTTTTCTTTTGGCACTTTTGACTTTTAGGCACTGTCACTCAATCCTACTATGCATGTGAACATTAGGTTGTCCCAATCAAATTAGATAGTGAGAGGCTTACCTTATTTGTTGATCGTTTGTTGTCAATTGGCCTTTATTTGTGTTGCCACTTTTGGATTAGCCCATTTATCCATAACTTCGACAACATGAAAACCTTTACAATGTGGAACAACCATGTTCAATATTGACACCATCTCTCATACTTTAGCACAAATTGTTACTATTTCTCCCTTAAGGAATCTTGACCTTTTAGTGTACAATAGATGGTACACTTCGCAACGGGTGATACCACGACCTCTCCAATAACAGTTAAAAAAGTGATAGGAATGTCTAGCATTATGAAATTAACTATAGTTTATATAATCTTGATCTTTACCATTTTCTTAAATACCCTAGCAACTGATCTTCTGCTGTCATCATAAGCTCAAATGATATTATCTGATGCTTCAAAATCTTTCTTAAACACCCCAAACTTGTACAACAGCTTCAAAGAATAAATATTGATTCCAAACTCTTCATCGACCATTATACATGGAGTTTGCCTCCCATTTACTTTGACTCTAATAAAAAAAAAAGCCAAATTATGATCCCTTCCCTCTAAAGGTAAGTCCCCATCATAAAAATTAATCTTCCCTTTGCTAGTAACTAAGGCTACTGCATCCTTTAAGGTTGCTTCCTTAGAGATAACTAAGCTTGACAAGGCCTTGACCATGGTCTTTTATCTTCGTAGGTAGTGATGATAATTCCCATAAGCTAATCTAGGTTGGCATCTTTTTTAACTACCACATAGTAGGATTTTCCTCCTTCTCTTTCACTAACAACCTTTCCACCTCCTTCTCGACCCTTAGATCTTTTAAGGCCTTTTCGGTCTGGGTAATACTTCCCACTTCTAATTACATGACTCGCTTATTTCTCTTCCCTCTTTTCATCACTCTCCTTCCAAAGTTTGATCATTCTCCCATTTTTCACTTCCTTTATTTCTTCATCTAAGCTTTTCCAAGGATCGATAACACAAGTGACAACTGTAACTTTCATAAGGGCATCTCCTTAAAAACGGTCTTGACAACCTCCTCAGGAATCCCATAGTCAATCATGAAAGCTCTTTAATTCGAGGGTAGGATGTTATGATAGTTCATAAGCAGATTCCCTCTTATACGCAACTTCCTAAAGTGAGATGGAACAATGGTCTTATTATTAATGAGATCCTAGATCTCATGTCTCAACTTTTAGTAATCATCCATATTATGTCTAACTCCTTAGTGAAAAGCATAATAAGCATTCACATCATTTCCTCTTAGCAAAAGATTGAGAGTCGATCTTGGCTCCACTGGCTTTAGTACCCCTTTCTTCTGTAATCTTCCAAATGCCTTCAATAAAGGCATACACAAACTTATGAAGAACTTAGGTGCTCTCACTACATTCACATCTATAATCTTATTCCCTTCCCCTTGAGCTTAGGGTAGTGCACTTAGGAGCTCTCACCACGTTCACATCTACAATCTTATTCCCTTCCCCTTAAGCTTAGGGTAGTGCACTTCTCCTTTCGCCATACTGTTTCTTCGATTTAAACATTAATTCCACAACTTATAGGTTAGCTTCTCTAAGATCTTCAAAATTGTGTACCAACATCCCCTTAATCCTAGTACTTATGCTTAGTAAGGCTCTCTTAACCATCATTATGACCTATTCTCTTTATATTGGTCTAATGGTTACCTTAGTGGACATTTTTTCCACCTCTTTAAATAATCATTAAAACTTTCACTAGCTTTTTGTCTCAATGATACTAAATCTTGTAAGGTGGCTTTCAAACTTGAGTTGTAAGCATAGTGTTTTTCAAATACTTTCATCAGCTCTTTCTAATCTCCTCTTATTGTCTTAGGTTAGTTATAAAAGCATATTTTTATAGACCTTTCTAATGACAACTCAATGAGCTCAAGCACGGTGTTTTTAGGAACTTCAAACATCTTCATGACCAACACATAAAAACATATATGGTTGGTAGTTTCTTGGGTTTTGCTGAACTTACGGAGATTAAGTATTTGAAAATTAATAGGGAGTTTCTTTAGCTTATAAGCTAGTAACTTTTAAACGTTAGTCCCTCATTCTAAGCCCCTAATGGCCACAGTCTTTTAGATCTTTTATAATTGCTTGGCAAGGCCATCAAATCTGGCACTCTTTTTCTCACTTTCCATATACTTATCGGAGGTTGTAGCTATACTACCTACTTCCTTGACCAACTTACCCTCATGATCTCCCTTATCCTAAATAAATCATCATCAATAACCATGAGAGGGGGCATCTCCATGGATGTTTTCCCCTTATTAGTTCTACTAATAAATGTTTCATCTTTCTTCAAGATTTCATTGAGGCACTTTTTACTTCCTCGACAATCCTCTCCTTCATTGTTCATCTAAGGTCAGCCCTTATCTTTTCTATTACCTATAATGGCACTATTGGCTCCATGAATAATTATAGTATTTAAATCAAGCTAGATTTCTTATTTTTCCTAGTTAGTCGATTACCCCTTCTATTTCATAAGGGTTTGGATGGAGTTATGATGGCTGCAAAACAAGAGTTACTAGTATGACACATGAACAAATAATAAATATATGTATGCATGAGATGCACACATTATTGGCAGAAGATCCTTCCAACTTTATTACTCTCACACACAAGGTTTATAGGCTTTTTCCTAGGTGTGTTCTTATTCTTCTATAAATAAGGAATAAAGCATATGCATGGTCCCCTTAGACTAAGTAGGGTAAAATTCCCAAATGAACATATGCACTTGAAAATAATAAAAGACACCAATACTTACAAGGGAACTCTTTACATTGATAATAACGATATACAAATGAACATGGGAACCTTTTAACAAAGAGAGAAGGAATGTACATAAGTATTTGCATAGAAAATGAGAGTATTACATGAAAAAGACTATTTACATGGCAGGGTAGAAATTGTAAAGAGCATTATTACATGGTAAAAATTGTTTACTTACCAATTCCCTTTAATGTAAATATCCCTTATGTATACACTTGTATATTCCCTATTCCTTACCAGGTAAACAATTTTCTTTATGTAAGTATTTCCATTTCCTATGTAAATACTTATGTATGTCCCTTCTACATTTTAGTAAAAAGGATCCTATTTTCATGTAAATGTCTTCACTATCAATGTAAAGACTTCTTTTACAAATATTGATTCTTTAGTTTTTGAGTACATATGTTTTTTTGGGACTTTTTGGTCCAAGGTGACCATACATATGATTCCCTATTAATAGAAGAATTAGACCACACCTAGGAAAGAGTCTTTAAATCTTGTGTATAGAAGTAATAAGGTTAGAAGAATCTTTTGTAAATAATGTGTGCATCTCACCCATACATGCATTCATTATTTACCTATGTATCGTCCTAATGACCTTTATTTTGTAGCCATCATAGCTCTACCTAAACCCTTAAGAAAAAGAAGGGCCAATTGACTAACTAAGAAGAGCATAACACCTAGCATGATCTAAAGACCTGAGTTATTGATGGAGTCGATGGTGCCATCCAAGGATATAAAAAGAATAAGGTTTGATCTTAACCTAACGATAGAGGAGAGGATTGTCGAAGAGGTAAGCAAGCGCCTTAATGAGATTTTAAAGAAGAATGAGGCATCTGTTAGTAGAACTGATAAGGGGAAAACGCCCATGAAGACATTTCCACATTTGGGTTATTGATGATGATTTGTTTAGGATGAAAGGGTATCACAAAAGCAAGTTGGCTAAAGAAGTACGAATTACTATTGCAGCTCTTGATAAGTGCATGAAGAGTGAAAAGGAATGTGGTTGATTTGATGGCCTTACTAAGCAATTGGAGAAGATCCAAAAGACCCTAGACACCAGGGGTCTAAAATGAGAAATAGACATTAAGAGCTACTTGCTCATAAGCCTAAAAAGCTTATCACTAATTTTTGAATGCCTAAACTCCCAATGTTATCTAGAACCCAAGATATGACCAGCCATTTCCATTCTTATGCACTAGTTATGAAAACAGTTGGAATCCCGATGGATACCTTGCTTGAACTTTTTGAATTGTCATTAAAAGGATCTATAAGGAGTTGTACTATAATTGGCCTAAGACGATCAAGGGAGATTGGAAAAAAGCTTATAGAAGCTTTTGAAAGACATTATGAATGCAATTAAGACTTGGGGTCACCATGCAAGATTTGGAGTCATAGAAATAAAAAGCTAATAAAAGTCTTAACGATTATTTGAAAAGGTGGAAGAAGATGGCCTTCAAGGCAACTACCAGGCCGATAGAAAGAGAGCAAATTTGAATGATCATTAAGGGGGCATTAGTAGGCATAAGTACTAGAATTAAGGGGATGTTGGTATGCAACTTTGAAGATCTTAGAGAAGATAACTTATAGGCCAAAGAGTTGGAATCAAAATCAAAGAAATAATATGGGAAAAAAAAAGTGTACCATCCCAAGCTTAGTGGGAAGGGAATAAGACTATTGATGTCAGTGTTGTAAGAGCCCTAAGAAAATTAACAAATTTAGGCATGCTTATTTACAAGGCTTTGAAGAGGTTATAAAAGAAAAGGGTATTAATGCTATTGGCACTGAGGCCGCCTCCCAATCCCTTTTTGAGAGGATATAACAATAATGCTTATTATGCCTTTCATCAAGGAGTTAGGCATAACAAAGAAGACTATTCAGGCTAAGACAAGAGATTCAAGATCTCATTAATAACAAGACCATCATTTCACCTAACTCTAAAAGATCAAGCATAAGAGGAATCCACTTTAAATTATCATTAAGTATTGTCATCAAATCAAGGACCTTCATGATTAACTCTAGGATTCTTAAGGAAGTTGTAATGCCCACTTATAAGGAAATGTCCCTTATGAAAGTCATAATTGTTACCTATGCCATAATCCTTAGAAGAAGCTGAATGAAAAAATTGAGGAAGTGAAAAGGAAGAGAATGATCAAATTATTGGAAGAGAGTGATGAAGATCAAGAAAAGTAATAGATGAATCATGTAACTAGAAGGGGAAGTATTATCTAAATAGAAAAGCCCTTAAATATTCAAGAGTTGAAAACAAGGAGGAAAGGCAGCTAATGAAGGAAAAGAAGGAGGGAAATCCTATTCTAAGGAAGTTGAAGAAGATGCCAACTTAGATTAATGTATGGGAACTACTCATCATCTCCCATGAGCATAAAAAGGCAATGGTCAAGACCTTATCGAGTCTAACCATCTCTAAGGAAGTAATACCTAATGATGTAATGGCCCTTTTTACCAACAAAGAAAAGATTAATTTTTCTGACAAAGATTTACCTCCTAAAGGATGAGATCATAATTTGGCCTTGTCTATAAAAGTACAGTGAAAGGGAGGCAGACTGCATGTGCAATAGTTGATGATTGGTCTAGCATCAACATTTGCCTTTTGAAGCTGTTACAAAAATTCAGTGTGTTTGAGAAAATTTGAAAGCATTGGATAATATCATTCGAGCTTATAACAATGGTAGAAGATTGATTTTTGATGTATTCAAAACCATGGTTAAGACTAACGTTATGGAGGCCATGGTGGAGTTTACAGTGATGGATATTCCCATTACTTTCTCATTACTGTTGGAGAGGCCATGGTATAATCCTTTGGGAGGTGTGCCATCCATTGTGCACCAAAAGATTAAGATTCCTTATAAGGGGGAGATTGTTACTATCTGTGTTGAAGTAAGGGTGATAATGTTAACATTGAGCATAGCTATTCCACATCTCAAAGGCTTTCACATTGTCGAAGTTATAGATAAATACGTTGATCCAAAGATGGCAAATATCATAAAGAATATGAATTTTCTTCTGGGTTAAGGGTTAGGGAAGAACTTTATATGTGTGCTTCAATTTTCAAATATACCTACACAAACCACCATGAAATGATTGGGTTGTTGAGGGGATTAAAGAAAGCATTTGGTTCGAGATCTGAAAGGCCTATTGTTTGACTTCTTTATTATGGAAGGAGAAGTGGTTGAGGAGGCAAAATATAAGGTAGTTGAAGAGGATAAGAACGAACATACTCAGAAAAGCATTATTTGCATACTGGGAAGTGTGGAAACTAGTTACTAGAATTATTAGGACTCATCTGATGAAAAGAGTAAAAAGAAGAAGAAGAAGAAGAAGAAGAAGAAGAAGAAGAAAGGGAAATAGTTTATGAAGGTGGAGAAAGATCAGGAAAAGGGACAATTTGTAATTTTATGCGACCCTTAGACAGTTTGTCCATGGAATGACAAACATAAGATGTCTGATAAGGAATTTGAGTAATATTTGTTAGACCAATAGTTTTAGGAAATAAGAAAGTTAGTTAAGGGGAAGCAAACTACTCAGGCTAAATTGGAAATGCCTTATGAAGTTTTAGAATGAGGAAAGAATAGACCCAACATTTATGCTGAAGGGAAGTTTATTAGGCTTAACTTGGCTGATATTGAAAAGATGATTATGAACGCCATCAAAGATGTGGAGGAATATGGAGACACATAAGGGTTCTCATATGAAATCAAACAAGTTGAGATGTTCGCATGGCACACTAGGAGAGTTTCATAAAGATTAAGCTTTGGAATGGTCAGATAAAGCAACACTTTGAAGAAGCTATAAAGGTTATGGCTAGTAGTGCAAATGAGAAAGAAGTGGGTTTTAAGTAGGTGAATAATGACTCAAATCTCAATCCTGTAATGACTAATGAGAAGAAAGGTAAAGCAGAGAAAGATCTAAAGAAGTGTGCATGACATACATCATTTCATGAGAATATTTAATATTAATTTTATGCATACCACTACATTTAATCTTCACACATAAAAAAAAATCCAAAATTCTTGCTCATTACCTATAACATTAAGCTTAAGGAGTGAAGGAAGTTTGAACAACTACTTAGGAAGTATCAAAAGGACTTTGCTTGGACATATAAGGATATGCCTAGGGTTGATCAGTGAATAGTTAAACATAAATTTCAACTTACTCGCTCATGAAATCGATAAAGCAAAAACTCAGAAGGATAAGATAAGAGTGGACCACATTGGTGAGAAAGGAAATGGCATAGTAGTTGAATGCCAAATTCCTAAAGATAGTAAACTACCTCGAATGGTTGGCCAATATAGTGTCGATGCCGAAGAAGGATGAAAGAGTGAGAATATGTATAGACTATAGAGATTTGAATAAGGCACACCCTTAGGATGACATCCCTTTGCCCCATATTGACATATTTATGGATAGTGTCGCGACCTATTTTATATACTTTTTCATGGATGGGTTTTTTGGTTACAATCAAATCCTTATGGTCATCACAAAAAAGGTGAAAACTATTTTCATCACTAAATGGGCATGTATTGCTATAAGGTAATGTTGTTTTCTATGAAAATGTTAGAGTAACTCATCAGTGGATAGCAACCATATTGTTCCATGACTTGATCCATAAGGAAATAGAGGTGTATGTTGATGATATAATGGTGAAGTCTGAAACACAAGAGGGACATTTTGAGGCATTAGAAAAGTTCCTTCAAAGAGTGGACCAATATAACCCCAAGCTAAATCTTAAGAAGTGCATGTTCGGGGTTACATCAGGTAAGTTGTTAAGATATGTGGTGAGTGAGAAAGGTATTGAGGCAGGCTTGGATAAAATAAAGGTCATTCAGGATATGCCTACATTAAAGACAGAGAAGGAAGTTTAAGGGTTCTTAAGCCATATCTATAATATTAGTAGGTTTATAACTAGACTCACTTCTATATGTGAGCTAATTTTTAAATCATTGATTAAGGCTAGCTGGTGGTATAGAATGAATAGTGTCATAAGACTATCAAGAAGATAGAAAAGTATTTATCAAATTGATTTGTATTAAGAAGAGTTTTATGTACTTGACAATAAAGAAGAGTTTTATGGGAGTAATGTTGGCATAAGAAGATGAAGAAGGGAATGAGCATATTATGTACTACCTCACTAAGAAATTACTTCCTTATGAGGAGAATTATAACCAGATGGAGTAAACATGTTTGGTAATGGTATAGGCCATAAAGAAGTTATAGTATTATTTTTACTCATATTTTGTTGAAGTGGTTTCAAAGCTTGACCTAGTAAAATACCTATATGAAGCCCTCTTTTTTACTAAAAAACTAGCAAAATGGCTAACACTCTTGACAAAATTTGATATCAAGAATGTGATTAAGAATGTGATCAAAGGACTAGCAATTGCAGAATAACTAGCCTAACAACCAATTACAATTGGTGAATTTGAACTTCCCTAGTTTCATGATGAAGGTATAAGAACAATAGAGCCTTAAAAAGTGAAGGATATATTTCGATGGAGCAGTAAATAAGAAAGGGACCAGTATAAAGGTAATCTTGGTGCCACCAGAAGAAGAGTCGTTCCTTATGGCCAAGAAACTAGACTTTAAGGTGACCAATAATAAGGTCGAGTATGAAAATTATGCATTGGGGCCAAAGCCATTAATTTGAATGAAGGCTAAGATGGCTGAAGTATTCAAAGATTTATTATTGGTCATTTCTTAAATAACCGATGAATGACAATTGAAGGAAGAACACTTAAGCACATATTTAGAACATCTAAAGAGGTCGGTTTAGAATTTCCAAAGTTCATGTTTTTTGTGAGAAGAGATTACAATGACTGACACCTTAGCTACTCTAGTTTCTATTTAGGGCAGACCTGAAAAGATATCGAAGAAGCCATTATCACATTCAAGTCCAAGGCACCATGCTACGCTAAAAAAAGGGTGAAATAGACATTTATGGAAAATCACCTTAGTATTATGATGTGCAAAGATACTTGGAAAATGGTGATTAGCCTAAAGAGGCCGAGAAGAAAGATATGGATGTAATTCGGAGGCTAGCTTTGCAGTTTATAGTTTATGATGGCATAATATTCAAGCAAGTATTAGATGGGGTCCATTTAAGATGTTTGATGAAAGAAGAACTAAACAGTGTGATGGAAGAGGAACATGTAAGGGTTTGCAGTCCTTACATGAATGAAAAGGTTTTAGCTAGAAAAATTTTAAAGATGGGTTATTATTAGACAATCATGGAACAAAACTACATTAGAATTATAAGAAGTGTGTCACAAATATCATGTTCATGGTAACCTCAACCACTTGCTACAGACATAATTATAAAATCTAAATTCACCTTGGCCTTTTGCAGCATGAGGCATCAACGTGATTGGGAAAATCAAACTAGCCACTATAAGGGGGCATAAGAATATTGTAATGGCGGTTGATTACTTATCGAAATGGGTGGAAGTTTAATTTTTAGTAAGTTAAGGGCAAGGCAGATGGCCTGACTCATAGAGAGGAACCTAATTGGTTGAGATGGGGTGCCTTATCCTATTGTGATGGATAATAGGGTGTATTTCCAAGACAAGGTGAGAACAATCCTATAACAGTGCAGGGTAACCCACCACAAGTCATCACCTTATAGACTGTAGGCGAATGGAAAAGTTGAGGCTAACTTTAAAAATGTCAAGAATATCCTTGTTAAGATGATGAAAACCTATAACGACTGGTTAGAGAAAATACCATTTACATTATAGGCGTATCAAACTACAACTAGAACATTAACGAGAATGACACCTTATTCTTTGGTACATGGGATGGAGGCAGTATTATTGATAGAGATGGAGATGATATCCCTTTAAGTGTTAGTTGAGATAAAGATTCTCAAGTATCAGTAGGTGAGGAACCAATTTGAATAGCTAACTCTGTTAAATGAGAAGAGATTGAAAGCCCTTTACCAAATTTAGTTATACCATGCCAAGAGGGCTCATACTTTCAATAAAAGAGTTAAGGCATGCATAATAAAAGGTTAGTGATTTAGTGCTGAAGGCAATACAATCACAAATTCAAGATCCTCTAGGAAAGTTCAAGTTGAACTAGAAAGGTCCCTATGTGGTCAAGCAAATCTATTCAAGTGGTGCCATGAAGTTATTAGATTTAGACAGGAATGAATTCTTTGAGTCGGTAAACCTAGATAGACTGGAGAAATACTTCATGTGAGAAATTGAAAAAAGTAAATAGGCCCTGAAAAAGTAATTAGGCCCATTAAGTAGAAAACCTAAAAAAGCAACTTAGGTAAAAATTAAGGCATAAGTAAAAATTTAAAAAAAAAAAGATGAAATAAAGTAAGCTCGCTCAGTTAAAAATCCAAAAGGGCGACTTAGAAAAAAATTAGGGTATAAAAATATGATAAATAAAAGTAAAAGTCAAAAGAGCATAAATGGCAGAATGAAAGAAGGAAGAATGATGGCAAAAGGGTAATAATGAAAAGTAAAAAGCTGGCAAGTCAAAGGCATTAATCAAAGCGATCGAATGATCTAGTGTGCTATTATTAAAAGTGGTGATCATGCATTTAATTATTATATAATATGCAAATTGCAATGATTCATGACAAGTATAATATCAATAGGAAATATATTTGCTTGATGAAAGTAATCCTTGTCAAACGTTTCTTTGAGCTAAATGAAATATAAGAAATTCTTTTCTTATATGCTCCTTGATGTTATGTATGTTTGATGAAATCCTATGCCCCTAGCTGCTATGTAACCAAGCTTTAGCATCATCAGAGGTACAGGTCTTAATAGAAAAGATATGGTAAATGTAACGATCAGGCCAGATAGCCTCCTCTTTGTCCAAGAAGTGCTAAGTCAAGGGTCCCTCAATGAAGGTAGGAAGGAAGCCCACTATATCTTGTATAGCCCTAAACTAATGACGAACTCTAGCTAGATCATATAATGTATTAGATGACAGGGCTGAAATGATCACACACCTTTCATAGGTCCTCAAAGTAACTCTAATCAACCTCCACTAGGGGTAGGTCCAACAAATATCAAAATCGATAACGTATGAGATAACCACTCAGTCTATTCAGCTTTGATAAAAGCAAGCCTTGGCATATAGTAGTTTGAGTGGTATTATGGAAAATGTCTCCTAGTATCCATAATGGGAACCTTTAACAAACTTAACTTATCCTATAGTCATACATAAAAAATAAAATACAATAAAGAAAAAGAAAAAACAAAAAGCTCGTTAAGTTAAAACTTGAAAAGGCGGCCTAAGCAAAAATGAGCAACTCGCTAGACTAAAAACTTGCAAGGTGGCTCAATCAAAACTTAAAGGTTCAATCAAAAGTTAAGAAAAAAAAAAGAAAAGAAATATAATAATAAAATTGGAAAAGTTGCAAGAGAAATCTACACCTAAAGCAATAATGGACTCTTAGTGAAAGATTCGTTAATGCCTAGTGACATTTTATTGAAGCATATAATAGTCTTACTAAGAATTTTTAGGACTAGTGTCTCCCCTGCCTTAATGTCTTCAATGAGAGGCAAAACTAGCAAGTCAATCTCTCTATTGTCCCTTCACAATAAAAATTCCTCTATTAAAATAATCACCAGAATATGGGCTTGTGCTGCCCTAGCATGGCCCTTAAAAGAATGAAGATTAAGAAAATGAGATATGAGGATCTTTTCTTCCCCTCAGGTGTACATGGGTACTTCATTGAAATGCAAGTCGAATAACTTCATCATTTTTAAGACGTGAATAATTCAATTATAGTAGTGTGATCTAATCAGCACTAGTGATCTAATAGTTCAAAATAACACCAAATTCTTCCAGTGAAGGCATATTTTAGTTTCTCCAAAATGAAAATAGTAGGTGGTTGGATCACATAATCCAAATAGATGAAAGTTATTGAAAGGCTTTAAAACTCACCCAAGGAAAATCAAACCAATTTTGGGGTAAGAGTGACTTTATAAATGCTTTAACGATGATAGAAAGTATGGAAATGATAGATTTGAGCATAAAAATTGAAGAGGGGAGTTTTATAGAGGATAAGGGGTGTATAATGCTTAACAGATGTAAATAGTGAGAGTTAGTTATATAACTTTTTAAATCATATGTATAGATAAGATATTGGTCTGTACATATAGCTTAATAGTCTATACAAACCATCATTCCTAAAGATTTTATAGTAGAGATTCCCTTGCACCTTAGACATTTGAATTTGATTACACCTATTTAAAAGGGCATAAATATGCACAAGTATATAACATGCCATTATAAGTATTTGACTAGATTCATGAATAATATAAAACTAATAATTTTTGTTTTTGCATATCAAATATGCCTGAGCCATGGTCAGCTCATTCAAGTGATTACGCCTAACCCCTAATCGATGACTCCTCATGGTGTGTGAAGCTTCACCTCTTAAATTGGGGATAACAACCCACCAAATTCTCAAAGGGGTTATTGCCCACTAACAGCCCCAGTTCAATGGCCCAAGCCTAACAAAGACATGTCGTTAGCTAAATGAAAGATAAGGAAAATAAGAAATAAAAGAAACTCAAATAGGTTAATTTCCTCAAGCACCCTCTAGGCACCATTCATGTATGATAACCCATGGCAACATCAGTCTAAGCATCAGTATAGGTGGGCTATCTTAACAAAGCCCTAATCAAAGTCTCAAATCAACCTAAGGTCCTTAAGGGATAAAAGGAGGCATATCTTAATAGTGTCATCAAGGTTAGAAAATAGAGTCCTCATGAGACTATATAACAATAAGCACCATGGGTTGGAATTTGTAGAATAAACATAGTGAAAAAACAAAACTTTTTTTACATAGAATCCCATTAATGATCCATGCAATTCGATTAAATAGAAAATAAGGATGTGAAAACCTTACCAATTCGGATAAGAGGTGCAAAATTGTTGGAAGGAAGAGAGGGGTTTTACACCGGTAACATCTAACCTTAAGCTTGGAATCAGATTGAAACATCACCGAAGGATGATTACCCTTTGCAAGTATCCATACAAATAGGCTCTCTCTAAATCCGAAGTGTCGTAGAATTAGGGTTTTTCTCTCTAAAATGTTTTAAACGTGAATGTTTTGCTTTTTTAAAAAACCCATAAACATGCATATCTATCTTAACTATTAAGATATTATATGTCAACTCTGTACCTTAAGATACAATTAAAATAATATCTTATTTTGTTTCAACCTATAAAACAAAATAAATATCTAATAATTTAGATAATATCTTTAATTATCTTAATTATAAATAGAGTAGTAAAAACCCAATTTGATTTTGGGCCTGTTCTATATGTACACCTTGTAGGTTCAAAAAATGTTGGCAATGGCGCAAAAACTTATTTTGGCTCACAAATTATAAGAGGCCTCTAGCAAGACAATATGACTACCCAAATTATGTGAAGGTCAATGATCCATCCTAACCTATTTTATAAGTAGTATAATAATCATTTTGTCACATTATATCTCAATTAAACATAAGGCATGTATGATGTCATCCTTGTGCAATTCAATTTTTTCTTGATCTCTAAGTAGACTTATGTAAAATGACATTGATAACCTTTATCAATTTATTACTACTTAGTCATGTAATCTCTTCAGTCTAACTTATCAAGGGACCCAGAGATATATTTCTCACAAATATATGAGGTATAAATTCCTTCTCAATCAATCATATTCCTTTATATGATTTACACCATATCTAATATTAGTCTGTATGATCATCCGGTTAAAGATAATATTGGACTATATCAAAACATAAAGTTCATCATATTAGAATTTATGGTGATTTTCAAGTTAGATGATTAATTTAATACTATTGCATGAGAAACATTTATGACTATTAATCTATGTGTTCTCATATTGGGTCGTCCTAATATAATGTTTCTTAAATATGTATTTATGTTTCTAATTTAATATCACGTATCCATGACTAATAAAACATAGTCATCAATCAAACACATATTAGTCTTCATTCATTATTATCCCAGCAATAATGACTTATTACGGACAATTTAGAATATAATTTTTTTCACCTAAAAGTTTTACTATCAAGCCACATACTTGATGACATAAGATAGAATTAACTATTCATTGAATTTATCATTTAGCCGTAAATAAAATATAAAAGAGATATTTAATAAAATTACAACCATGTCATTATTAAGAAAATATCCATTACAAGAATTAGCCTAGGCCATATAACTAACATCGAGTCCCCTGCTCAATGACCTCTTGAGGGTTGTCATCAATCGTATCCATCCCTCTTTAGGCTAGAGCACTTAAAGACAGTGTTTCCTTTAGTGCTAAGGATGCACTCGAGAAGACAACAAACATAATCTCTCTGCAAGACAAGATGGTAGACTCCAACATCATTGGGTAGTCGAATCCTTGAGCACTTAATCTTGGTTGTGTAGGTAAAATTGTCAAGCGTGAAAGTCAACTCTTCAATTTACGAAAATGGCAGGTATGCATAGTATCTGTTCATCTTTAGCTAAGGCCTGCATACCAATCACGTTGTTCTATGAAGGCTTGCTCGGAAGCATCCGTAAGAAAGATAAGAGCCCGATCTTCTCTAAATGCATAATCACATATTGAGGCAACTACTTGAGCCATATACCTGTCGATGTGATGGCCTCGCTCCCCTTGCTAAAAGAGACATCACCCTGAAAGTAAATAAGAGGAATTAGAAATACACAAAAAAAAAAAACTAAAAGCAAAAATAGAAAAATCAAACCAAGCACTACAAGAGCTAAGAACCAAAACAACATTTTTGAACTTTTTATGCATAGGAGCATGTGAGATGCCAAATAAATTTTCAAAGTATGGAAAATAGTGATTATACACTCAAGTCAAAAGAAGACAATTCAAAAATAAAGCAGTTCGAGCCAGCAAAAGCAAAAAAATCAAATCATGAACTTAAGTACACAAATCGTGTGATCCCAAATAAAATAATAATAAATCTTTATGCTATTTATATGTAGGTATGTGCAAGATGCAATAAAGAACTGGAAGACAAAACAAAAATCAAACTTCGACTACAACAATTACCCACAATGTAGTTATCGAATTCATAATTTACATAGATTATAATTCATGAAATTCCATAAAAAATTATAAAAAATAAATTTATTCATAAAATTTCACAAAAGTTCCCTAATATTGGCAAATATTAGTCACAATATTTGCAAAAACTCGTAAGGATCAACACAATCTAATAAAATTTTAACAAAGAATTCAAAAATAAACTATTGAGATTCATAGATATGCATCTCAATTTGTTAAATTATTTCACTAATTAATTCATGTAATTTTTGTGCATAGGGATCAAGAAAACAAACAAAAGCATGAAAATTAAGGCAACTGACTAATGAGCAAATCGATAAATAAATTTCAAAAATTTTAAAGGTGAGTGTCCTACATATAAATTAATTTTTAAGAACTCACCCAATATTCACATGCAAAATTTAATCTTAGGGCAGTGCCTAAAAATCAAAAGTGCCATAAAAAAGAGAAAAAAAGAAGAGAAAATAAAATAAAATAAAATATATAATTATAAGAGATAATAAAGTGGGTCCTATCACACCAGAAGTTGCACTAACTAGGTGGAAGTAGCAATTGTCTATAGTCAGCATAAGACACACATGAGGGCGGACATATAATTGAAGCCCCAAGTGGCCTTTAAGGCTCCCAATGTGTCGTACACAACATCTCCCAGCTAAACCCTTACATAGTGAGGGTTATTTGTACATACAAACCTTATTTGTATAGACAACTAATGCCACTTCATTATGGAAAATTACATTGTTGTACCATGCCTTCATTTTAATTATATGTACATATAAGCTACTTGTCTATATAGACCATTAAACCTACTTAGATGAGAAAAGAAAAGAAGAAAGAACGAAAAAAAAAGCTGGTAATAAAGTAATTAAATTGTCCATAGATCTTTTAGAGCTCATAAAAACCTAGTTTAAACCCTAAGATCCCTATAAGAAATTACATAATTACCGCCAAGACACAAAGATCCATCCCTAGTGAATGCCAAATGAGCTCTTAATCTAGTTCAAGCCATAATAATTATTAAAAGAGAAGATTCATCCTCAAAGACTAACAAGAGAATTCCTAAACCATTTTCACTCCAAAATGACTATCAAGACATAAAATCCCCCAATGGATGCTAAAAAGGTTGTTAAACTAACTTTTCATGCTAGAATGATTAATAGAGTATAAACCTCCTTCAGTACCTATTAAAACATTGTTGAACCTCCATCTAGTTAGATTGACTACCTAGAATGCCAACCTCACACCTAATCCTGCTAAAAAGCTATTGAAAATAAATAATTGACACTGGTACCTATTAAAGAGTTGCTGAAAAGGAATAATTGATAGTGGTACCTACTAGAGAGTTGCCAATAAAGATTAGTACCTATTAGCAAGTTGCTAAAACATCTAGTACCTGCTCGAAGGCTACTGAAAAGGAACAATTAACATTAGTGCCTACTAGAGAGCTATCGGTAAAGCTTAATACCTGATAAAAAATTGTTAAGACACTTAGTACTTATTAGAGAGCTTCTAAGAAGGAACAATTGACACTAGTGCTTACTAAAGAGTTGTTGGTAAAGCTTAATACATACTAGAAAGCTGATAAGACACCCATTACCTACTAGAGAGCTGTTGGGAAGGAACAATTGACACTAGTACTTACTAAAGAGCTACGAGTGAGAGCTTAGTACTTACTAGAAAGCTACTAAGGTATTTAAGAACTTTAGTATCTGCTCAAACAGCTGCTAAAGAAGTTGTATCATTTGATACCATTTTTTATGTTTGCATTCTAGCAATGTTTTGTTATGTCTTCAATGGTAACCCTATAAAGTAATGGTCGAATTATGAGCATTAAATTTTAAACCTTATGATGCAACTAATAAAATCAATCCCCAAAAGTGAAAGAGCAAAGATTGTAAAAGGAAGGAACAAGGGCTTAGGAGGAACCTTAGATCAAACCTAAACTAAGCCTATAAACCAAAGTACACCTAACCCAAAAACCACTAAACAACCTTTAGATGGTTATACACCCCATATACTTGGTTGTTCAACTAACTCACTTGACTATATAACTAACTTTCGAACCCTAATAAAAAGAAGATTCTGGAATAATTGATAATTGACTTCCACATGTTTGCACAACCTATTTATAGTATGTACAACTAATTTCTTAGTTGTTTATACAACTTAGAAACCTTAATTTCAAAATCTTCTTTAATCCTATCTACTGAAGTACAAGTATTAAATGCAACCTAAGCAATTTTAGCTTTGGTGCACCCATTTTCTCTCTATAAATAGCCCCATGAAAGAGGAAAAGGAAGGCTTTTTTGAACTAAGGTTACTCTACCAAAATTATTAAATAAATCACCTAAATATAGAAACCCTAACTCTTAAACCATCTATTCTAAGAACCATGGTAGAATCCAAATTTAAACACCAACTTTTACATTCATCCTTTGCATTAATGCATTTGAGGGCAGGACAAGTTATTCTTCTTCTACCCTTTTCTTTTTCTCTTTATGTTTTACAAAACCATTCCTAATAGTCTATACAAACCTGTTTGTGGTTTATGCAAACCACTAAGTAGGTTGTGTAGACCATTAACTAGTTTGTACAACCTACTTTAATTAAGGAGCACTATGTTTTCTTGTCTTCTTCTTCACCTATTTTCTCTTAATTTGTAGGGTTTCTTAGGAGCTTTACTATCAAAATAAAGGTAGGTCGACCTATGACCCATATTCTTCCAAAAATGGATCTAAGATCAAGATAAAGGCATTGTTTTCATATTTTTAAAGCCTCAAAATTCTTCTTCCCTATGTTTCTTTTTTCTTTCTATTATATATTATATTTTTATGTCATTCTAGATGTGACTAAGAGAGGGATTTGGACTCTTAATAATCTTATGAGTTTATTACATCTTAAGGTTTATTATGTTAATTAGTTATTTTGCATATTATAATCATTATCACCATGAAGGGGGTGGCTAACTCTCTAACTTGTTCATTCCTTTCATCTTTTTTAGGGGAGATCAATTGGTTAAACTAAGGGAGAAAGTTTGATTATTCATGATCTCTATTTTTGTTACCTTTTATGTTTTATGAATAGTGCATATCATTAGCCTTATGAAAGTTCTTCCTTTGACAATTTTATATCCTAACTTGGTTAGTGGTATTCTTAGGGATGCTCTAGCTCTTGTGTAAGCACTTTTGGCAGTGGTTATAATGTTCTTAGGAATCGAAGTTGATGATTTTATGACTTGCTTAAGGCCTTCATTGTCCTCTAAATACATTTGCATACATATCATTTTTTTTTGTATCATATGTCTATGTTCCATGTAATATCTTTACATGTTCATGCTTCATTTTTTATTGATGGTCATAAAAGTTAGTGTTTGTTTTATATGATGATGGGATTATGGTAATATTAATTTTAGATATAGAGGCATGTTAGGTCCCTTGACTTGGAGATGGGTTTGGCATAATCACCATTATGGATACATTGTAGCTCTTAGATTGTTATTGCTTACTTTAGTTATCATGGTGAGACACTAACATGTTTGTTTTCTTTCTTATAGGTCCACATATATGTTTCCTTTGATTTTGCATGTTTACTTTAATGATTATGCATGACTACCCACTTGAGATTTGATTATACCCTCATCCCCGTGGTGCATATATGCAATGCTTTAAAGATGATATGCTTGAAATGATGCATTAGATGAATGTTTATACAATTGATAACCAGATTAATCAATAATAAGGCTAAAATGGTAATCGTGAATCAAAGATGCCTAAAGGTAAGATCCTTAAATTTGGGTGATCTAAGGGTGTCTAACCTCTTCCCCATGTAATACTTAATTCCTAAACCTGATCTTTGATAGGATGAAGGCATATTAGGACTTCTAAATGCCTTAGGTAGGCTCATAATTCATCCTTGCTTAAATTCTTGCCCCGACTTTGCTAACTTTATTTTGACTAAGGATAGTACTAATGTATTGTCCTATCTTAGCCCCTTATTGACAAACCTAGACTTTAGAAAAGAGCTTCTACTTCATAAGAGGCCTTACTAAGGATCCTCTGATGATCCAAAACACGTTTCATTACTTAGGATTGTACCAATGTATGACCTCTATCCTCTCAATCTCCTCTTGATCAATTAAAGGTAGGAGTCGTAAGCACAATTCCACTAGTTCGAGTGTAAACTCAAAATTAAAGTGCTCATAAGATGCCTCTTTAAAAATGACCAGGCTAGATAATGCCTTCATCATTGCCTTTTTATGCTTCGTGGAAGTAACTAATAGCTCCTACACACAAATCAAAGATGAGATCTTTAACTACCTTGAGATGGGGTTTCCATCTTTTTTCTCCTTTACCAGGGGTCTGTTCACCTCATTCTCAATTCTAGGTTCCTTAGTTACTTCTCTATAAGGATAGTACATTCCACTCCTCATATCATGGCCAACTTCGCTTCCCCATATGTTGATCATCTTCTTCTTTCTAATCTTCTTTATTTCTTTATTAGTACTCTCCTAAGGATTAATAGTGCAGACAGTAACAACAACCTCTTTAAACTATAACTTCTCAAAGGTAGCCATAACAACTTCTTTGGGAAACCCAAAATCAATCATAAACATCTCTTGATTTGATAGTAGGATATTGTGATCATAAAAGAGAGGATTTCCTCTAATGGTAGGCCTTTCATAATTAGGCAAGGCTATCTCCTTTGAGTCAATGAGATCTTAGATTTCATGCCTTAACTTATAACAATCATTAGTTTGATGGTTTGCCCCTTGATGGTAAGCACAATAGGCGTTGGCATTATATCCTTATGGCAAAGGAATCGAAGGCAACCTGGGTGGTAGCGACTCTCTTTTATAACCTCTCAAATGCCTTAGGCAGAGGCATTCCTAAATTTGTAAAATGTCTCAAGGCTTGCATTGTATTCACTTCTACCATCTTGTTTCCATTTCCTTGAGCTTAGGGTGGCACATTTCTCCTTACAACATACTATCTTTTTTATTTTGACTCAAACTCCTTAGCTTGTAGGTTGGCTTTCCTAAGATTTTTAAAGTTATGCATCAATATTCCTTTAATTCTTGCACCAATATTAGATAAGGCTCCTCTGACAACCATTCTGACTTGTTTCCTTTTCACTAGTTGAGTCATCGCCTTAGTGGCCATCTTCTTCTATCTCCTTAATTAGTCATTAAAACTTTCATTAGTCTTTTATCTTAATAACTTTAAGCCTAATAGGGTCACCTCCAAATCTAAATTATAAGTATAGTGGGCCTCTAATGCCTAAGTCAACTCCTTTTAATCTCCCATTATTGCCTTTGACTAGTTGGAGTCCCATGTCTTCGCAGACCCCTTTAAGTACAACTTAAAAAGCTCCATATAGTGTCTGTTGAAACTCTAGATGTTTTCATGACAAGTACATAGGAATGGACATGGTTTATCACATTTTAAGTCTCTAAGAACTTATAAAGTTCGAGTATTTAAAAATTAGTAAGAAGCTTTTCATACTTACGAGCCAACAATTCTTTAATGTCAGTCCTTTGATTTAGACCTATAGTATCCAGAGTCTTTTAAATCTTCTATAGTTGCTTAGCAAAACCATTAAATCGAGCATTCTCCTTGTTAGGAGCTATGGTCATACTACCTACTTCTTTAGCTAGTTTACTTTCATGGTACTCCCTCACCAAAAGTAGATCATTATTAGTAATCATGAAAGAAAGAATGTCTCTATAGGTACCTTCCCCTTATCAATCTACTAGTAGATGTCTCACCCTTCTTGAGGATCTCATTGAGGCATTTATGCTCCTCTTTAGTGAGGTTAGCCTTCATCTTCTCTATTATTTCTAGTGGTATTATCAATTTCATAAATAATTTTGGTCTCTAAATTGAGTTAAGTGTTTTGTTTTTTTCTTTCCAGCCTATTTCTGTTTCTCCTCCATAAAAGTTTAGATAAAGCTATGATAGCTTCAAAATAAGGGTTATTAGTATGATGAACTAATAAATAATGATGCATGTATGTATGAAATGCATATAACATTTGCAAAAGATCCTTCCAACCTTATTTCTCCCACATATGAGATTTAATGGCTCTTTCCTAGGTATGGTCTCATTCTTCTATCAACATCAGATAGAGAACACATGTGGTCCCTCAGATCGAGTAAGATAAAAATCTTAAATGAACATTGTATAAAGAACTAAATAATCAACAAGAGATGCTAATATTGATAAAGAAACTTTTTACATTGATAGAAATAATGTATAAAGAAGAAGGATCCCTTGATGAAGAGGAAAGGATGTCCATAAATACTTACATAAGAGATAAAAGCATTTACATAGCAGGAATAGAGAATACATACGTATTTATATAAAGGGTAAAAAGTATACATCAAAAGGGGAAGGCGATTACATTATATATTTACATAAGGGAAAACCAGGCCATGTTTTTTAGGAACTTTAATCCTCCTTTAGAAAAAAGGCAAATAAGCGAAGTGACATGTTCCAAGTATTATTGGTTCCTACATGAGCCTAATGGTTGAAGAGGTTATTATAGTTGATGGCTCCCACAAGATTAAGGATGATTTTTGTAAACCCCATCATTCAATATACCTGAAAGTAGTTGGCTTATCGGTGATGAACTACCCTCACCATCTGCTAAGATCGAATGTAGCTTAAGTCTCAAGTTTAAAGATTCATTAATTTATCTAAAGGGTAGACCTAGTGTATATGGTAAAGTGTAGAGGCTAAATGAATACAATGGACTTATTAATAATAAGGATAGAATTGTAAAAGTGAATTAAAAATTAAACATGAAGTCAATTTTGAGTTTCTAGGGAAGTTATCGCTATAAGAACTTCAATTTTCAAGGTTGCACTTAAACAAGTGGAATCTTACTTACAACTTCTACCTTTTATTGATCATCATAGGATTGAGAGGATGAGAGTCATACATTAGTATAACCCTAAATCATTACACACATTTAGGATCATTAAGAGATCCTTTAGAAGGCCTTACAAACTTTGAAATCCTTATTAATGAGCAAATGGTCAACGGGGGACCTAGATGGGATAATACTTTGGTATCATCCATAATCAATATGGAGTCTTCATCAAACTTTGGTCAAAACAAAATTCTAGGCAAGGACAAATTCTAAGCCTAATAAGCTAATTAGAAGGCCTAATCCATCTTCACCTCCATCAAAGATCGAGTTCAGTAATTGGTACAACATGGGGAAAAGGTTAGGCACCCTCAAGCTGCCCGAATTTAAGGATCCGACCTTCAAGTATCTTTAGTTCACAATTATAATTTTAGCCATACTATTAATTAGTTCAATTAATAGTCCTAAAGCATTTGTCTAACACATCTTAAATCAAGCACATAGCCAAATCATTACAAGCATTCACCATGGGAGAGGGTCACATATGTGATTATAAATAAGGAGTCATACATAATCATTAATATATATGTAATGCAAGAACAAACAATGCATTTCCACCTACAAAAAAAGGAACATATGTTAATACCATATTAAGAGAAAAATAAAGATCTTAATCAACTTAAAGCCTAATGAAGTCACCAACCTCAATAACTACCTATCTATAGATCACAAACCCATTCAACTCTAAGCTAAGGGACCTAGGCCTATTTGTATGTCCATCATCCATGCATAAATAATCAAAGCAATACCATAAATTACTGCATAACACAAATAAAGATTGACATAAATAATACTAATATGTGATGCATGAATATGTAAAAATGCATTTAGAGGATGTGGATAAGGTATTGGGCAAGGGCTAAAGTCACTAATTTAGAGTCATTAGCATCTTAGAGACATCTCCAACTATTAAGAAGTTTAGGATATCAAAATGATGAAGAGAAATTTGATAAGGTCGTGAATACACACAATCTACTAAACATAAAAGATGACAAAAGTAGGGATTATGAAGTAAGAAGCTTTCTTCCCTATCCTACTCAAAATCACCCCAAAGTGGCAATGGAGAGAGTTGGCAAGCTAATGAACTAGCCACCCTCTCTTCATGGTGATGAGGATAAGATCACATAAAAACACCTAACAAACATACATAAACATAATAGGATAAAAAAGGTCATTAGGAATGAAATTTCCTCCCTTAATCATGATCCTAACAATATATAATGAAACATATAAAGAAAATAAAAAGAAAGAAACATGGAGAAAAAGAACTTAAAAGCATTAAAAATATGAAACTAAACACCCCTTTTTTATCCTTGCCCCATTTATTGGAAAAATAAGGGGCATGGGTCTTAAAACCTACCCTATTTTATTGTTGGAGATCATAAGAATCCTCTAGAACCCTAAAAACAAAGAGAAAATGAATAAAGAAGAAAAAGAATAAGGATTTGTTCCTCTGTTAAAGTGGGTTATACATACTAATTGATGGTCTATCTATTCAGTGGTTTGTATAGACTACAAAGAAGTCTATACCGATTACTATGATTATAACTTGTAGAAAATAAAAAGAAGAAGGAAAGAAAAGAAAAGGAAAGAGGGGTTTAGGTCATGAATGCTCTTCTTGATGTGTCTTACCCTAAGAGGCACTTTAGTGAGTGAAATATCCTCCAAATGTAAGGGAATAATGCAAAATTAAGTCACAAATCCTTATATCATACCTTAAATCTTTAGTTTGAAGGTTAAGGAATTAGTATTCTACATTTGGTGAGGTTCTTTGGTGGTTGAGTGGTGACATTGCCAGAGTTTGGCCATTTTTCCCTCTTTATTAATAGAAGAGATATTTATAAAGGTGAGAAGGGTACACATGATGGCTCAAGTTGCAGCTAATCCTCAATCTCTAATAGATAGGATCAAAGAACCTCATAGAGAATAGGGTTTTTAAGTTGTTTGTGTGCCCAAAAAGTTGGCTATATAGACTTTAGGTTAGTTGTACAAACATTTAGGAGTCAAAGGTCAATTGTTCCAAAAGCTTCTCTTTATTAGGGTTTAGGGCTTAGTTGTATAGCCAACAGGAGATTGTTCTTTAAGGTTTTAAGTTTGACTTGGTTTGAATGGTGGGTTTGGTTTAGTTTTGATTCAACATTTCTTTTAAAGTTTTGTTCCTTCCTTTTGTAATGTTTTCCTGACATACTTTAGGGATAATTCTAATAGTTTCTCATCTTTAGGCTTGCATCTTAAGGCCCAAAAATTCAATGCTCATAATGTCTTAAGCATTTGAAAACTTCACAACTTTTTGAGATGCTTTCAGTTGCTCATGTATATCTTAGGATGTAAATTTTATATCTTGCTCTCTCACATTTATGTTAGGTCTCTTAAACTTTTTCAACAAATACTTTACTCCCATTGTCATCTTCTAGAATAAATTGCTTTTTATAGAAAAATTGCATGTCTTAAGACAAACACAGTTTTCTCAATGGGATTATGAAAGTAATATCCCTTTATCTCTTTCAGATATTCAATAAAAATGCATTATCATATTTAAAATCTAATTTATTCGATTAAACACATTTTTCATAAACATAGGATCTCTAAATTCTCATGTATGAAAAATTAGGTGTATACTTGTTTCATATCTCATATGAAGTAGTATCAATTCACTTAGATGGAACTTAATTAAGAATTTATGTTGTAGTTTGCATAGCATAACCTTAAAAGAAATTAAGGGTGTTATACGACTCATCCTAAACCAAACCATGTTTAATAAGGTTATATTCCTCCTTTTTGAAATACCATTCAATTGTGGTATACATAGGGGAGTTCATTATGGGATAATCCCATTATCCTTTAAATAATTTAAAAACTCTTAGTTTAGATATTTTGCACCTTAATATGATCTTAGTATTTTTTTTTAATACTTTTTCCAATATATTTTCTACTTCATTTTTAAATTCTTTGAACTTTTCAAAGGCTTCAAATTTATATCTCATTTCACACGCATGGTCATATCTTGAATGGTGATTAGTGAAAGTAATGAGGTAAGAATATCCTCCTTTAGCTTGGGTTGACATAGGTCTACACGTATCATAATGTACAAGACCTAATAGTTTATTTGAACGTTCACCCTTTCCACCAAATGATATCGTAGTCATCTTTCTTAGTAAATAAGACTCGTATGTCTTATATGATTCATAATCAAAAGAGCCAAAGTATCTATCTTTATGTAACTTAGAAATGCATTTTTCATTTAAATGTCTAAGATGATATTGCTAAAGGTAAGATTCTTTAAAATTATTATATCTTAAGTCTTTTAGTATTTACCTTGAAAATATGAGTGTTTATATCTATTACATAAATGTCATTAATCAAAGCATTAGGACCATATAAGATGTCATTATAAAAGAAAACATTTCATATTCTTAATATTGATGAAAAATCCTTTCTCATCTAAGTAAGAAATAGAAAATATCAGTACTGGGACATAATAGTAATTATTTAGATTCCAAAATAAACCCTGTGAGCAAAGATAAGAAAAATCTCCCCACAGCTATAATAACAACTTTTAGTCTATTCTCAATGCATATATTCACTTCCCACAACTATAATAACAACTTTTAGTCTATGCTCAAAATGCATAGACCAACTGGTGGTTTGTACAACCTATAAAGAGGTTTGTACAAACCACAAACTGTCTGTAAAACCCTCTATGACTGGGTTTTCAAAACTAAAAAAAGAAGAAGAAAAAGGGAATAAGGGGAGAGAGCCCATCAGATACTTTGGATGTTATTTGATGATTCCCTTGCCCTTAGAGGCATTATGGTTTGATTAATCCTCCAAAATGTAAAGATATATATGTAAATTCAATTAACAAATACCGTAGATCTTCTTTAGTTTTCAGTAAATGAGTAGAGTGTTTGATTTTTTTGTATTAGGGTGATTTGAGTGGGAATTTCAGTAGAGTAACACTAAGGTTTCCAAGTGTCTCCCCCTTCTTCAAAATGGGAGTATTTATAGAGGGGATGAGTGCATTTGAGCCAACGAGACTCCTGTTACACTTTATGCTCGATCCACAATAAACAAAGGCCAATAACATTATGGAGTTTAAGGTTTTAGGGTGGTCTATATAGTTAAGAGGTTGGTTGTACAGACCACTAAGTTGATTGTATAGCCATGTGAATGATAAGAATTAAGGTTTTGGAATATTCTTTCTACTAGGGTTTTTATCTTGGTTGTATAACCAAGTGGTTAGTTGTATAACTATCTAAAAGTGGTAGGGTAATTTTTGGATTGGGCTTTGAGCTTGGTTTGAGTTTGATCTAAGACTTCCTTAAGTTTTGCTCTTCTTCCTTTACAACTTCTTCATTATATTTTGAGAGACAAATTTAATAGGTTTTCATCATTGGACTTGCATCTTAAGATCCAAAATCCAATATTCACAAAAACTTCCATTATTTTCTTAAAATTAACAACCATCGATTGTTAACTTAGAAATTCCTAACTAAAGGAACTCCATCAAATATGCTCATAAATGAAGTGTTATTTTTCATTATTCTAGCAACCTAAAAAATGAAAATGTATATAAGTATTTCATGTAATAATTTGTTAACTAGATATGATGTTTTGTTTAATAGTACTTTTCTCAATAATTATTTTAGAATTTCCTAATTAAAGGAACTCTCAATGGCTAAAATCTATTGGTTTTATATAAGCTTTGACGAATGCCAACAAATTAATATAAAATAAATTGGTAGGTAACTATTATCAACCGCATTCTCATGTAACTTCTAAATTATTAGGGTGATAACTCAGTTTATCATTCATATATAATATGATTCTTAATCCTTGCCATTAAATTTTATAATCTTAACGAAGCTAACAAATTGCAAAATTTAATTAAGTTTGACTCATTATACAAGAATAACATAATTTCATGATATAAAATATGCTAATGTTTAAATTAATCTTAACGAAGAACAATAAATCAATATATACAATTAACTATTATCTCAAACTTTCAAATAAGTATTTCTCATTTTGTCAAGCAATTGTATTAACAACATAATATTTTTATAATTAACAATATAATATGTTTTCATTTAGTGAAAATCAATATATATAATTAATTTTTATCTTAAACTTAATTTTGAATGAGTGTTCGACATCTTTCAAGCAATTATATTAACAACATAATATCTTTTAAAAAATGGAAATATAATATATTTTTATTTAAAAATATAGAAGGTTTAATAATATAGGAAGTCTAGAAAGTATAATAATATAAGAAGTTTTTTACATAAAATGAATTTCTAAAGTTTAATAAATATAGAAAGTTTTTCACATTCATCATCTCCTCAATTAATCAAAGAAAATAGAAAAAGTTTAATAATACTAGAAGTTCAAAAAGCTTAATAATAAAAAAAGTTTTTCATATAAAATTAATTTTAAAAGTTTAATAATATAGAAAACTTTTTCACATTCATCCTCTTTAGAACTTTATTAAAATTTATTATACAAATTTAATTTTAATTATTCTATTTGCTTGAAAAGATATATTTATACAATGATTTTATAAAATAATAATATATTATAAATAATAATAAAATTCAATTATTATTTATATATTAATGTTAATCATTCAACTAATTAACTAATTATTTGATAAAAATTAATACTAAATTTATTTAAAAATTTATTATTATAATCATATTTGATAACATGAGGATTTACAATTAGTATATAATTAATTATGATCTTATAATTGATTTGTAATGACTGCTTATCATTTGTTAAGTTTAGAATTTATTAGCAACATCTTATCATTGGTTAACATAATTGCTTGATAATTAAGCAATAGAGAACTCTATTAATTTTATATATCAAATTATTTAATTAAAAATTATAAATAAAAATAAAAATATTTTAAGAGAAATTATAAAATAGACAATTAAGAAAAATAAGACTAACGATAGTATGTACATGTTATCTATTTAGAAAAAAAATACTATTTATTTAATTATGTACATATCAACATTTTAATTTTATTAATATTTTATCATTTTTTAAATAATATATTAAATTATCGTCCATGCAACGTGTAAATTATCAACTAACTATGAATTAAGAATGTGATTTACATTATAAAAACATATGACAAACACCTAAAATCTTGATTTAGTGGTTGTTTGATAATAATATTAAATACTTAACACTTATTTTTTTAAGATTGTTAAATAACATTTTTTTTAAAGTTTTTAACATTTTAACTGTGTTTGATAATGTTTTTTTATTAAATACATAATTTTCAAAAAAAGTCACTTAATCTAATAAGTAAAAAATTTTCAATTAATGAATTAAGTAATTAAAAATATTTTCTATTTTTCTCAAACAAATATTTACTATTTACTATTTTTTTCTCAAAAAAATATTTACTATTTTGATGTATCCATTCATTATCACTATCCTTTTCTACTGATATGAATAAAATTAATAAGTTTAAAATATTTAAAATCAAATTATATGATAATTTGTAATAAAATATATAGTTATTTTTATCTTAGTCCTATCTCTTAGATTGATTTTTTTTTTAGAATTTGATATTTATTCAATTATCATTCAACTCTTAAAATTTTTAATACTAAACTTATTCAGTTCTTAAATTTTTAATACAAAAATTATTTAACACTTATTTTTGCAGAACTCAATTTTCAATTTTACTAAACAACACTTTGCATTATATTTGGTATAAATGAATTTTATAATTTTTATGAAATTCATTTGCAAGTTCACATTTTATGTGTTTGGTATAAATAAAAATTCATTCACAATTTTAATTTATTAAATTTTTAAAATTAGTTATTACTAAACCAATTTCTATCAAATTTAACAGAATTTGCAAATAAATTCTAAAATTATATAGTTTTTATTATGATAAAAATGCCATTAATTAAAATAATGTTTTTTGTTTAACCCTTCTTTCTATTTTTTTTTTTAATTTTCATTGTTATTTCTTCTTTTATCTCTACTCTATCTCTCTCTCATTTTTTATATCTTTTATTTTTGTAAAAATTTTTAAAAATAATACAAGAATATTTTGTAAAATTAATTTTTAGTACACACACATTGCACTGATTAAAATAATTATTAAATACATAAATGAATTAATTTTTTAGTTTTATATTTATATGAATAGGAGAATAAATTATGTAAAGTTATGAATAATTAAATTTGTCTAAAATACATACATTTGTTAATAAATATGATTTTAACTAATAAGTGAATGAAAAATAAATTTAAGGTAAAATAATGAAAAAATGAAATTTAAAAAATAAATAAGAGTTATACAAGATTAATAAAATAACATCGAAAATGAGAAAATGTTTTCAATGCCCATTATTAATATACATATTCACTGTAATAATTAAAATATCAAAATAATATTATAATAATATTTCTATTTATAAATATATTTAAAAGAAATTTAATATATAATAAAATTTTATTTTTATGACATAAATTTAATATATGATAAAATTCTCTCATAAATTATGAGAGAAATAAAATTTTGTAAACTATATTTTAATATAAATTTTTTGTGCAATAGCATAAAATTTTTTATGATATATATTGAAATATCACTAGGTAATGCTAAAATACCTTTATTCAAAATATATTTTCTATTTCACTTTTTTTTTCCATTTTTTCATTTTCTCTTATATTTTTTTCTTTTATCTCTTTTTTTTATATTTTTTATATTTATAAATTCTTTACAAAATAATATAAGAATATTTTGTAAAATAAAATATATTACTAAAATTTACCCTTTGTAGTATGTCAATATAAAAATTTATTTATAAATAAATTTTATAAAATTTATTTATAAATAAAATGAATTTTAAGTTAAAATTCAACTAAACACAACATTAATATTTAGAGGGAGATTTTTAACTCGAGCCTCATCATATACATAGACCAACTTCAAAATTGCTTTTTCCTTTTTATTTTTTGGAAAATAGACAAGATTACCTATAAACTTATAACTAATGATAAATATACCTCAGTCAAGTACAAATCCTAAAAAAACTTAATCTTAAAAGGAAATTCCATTTTTACTCTCTTTTGCTGCTTTCTAAATCAATGTAGTTTTTTGGTGGGATTACCGATTGAGATTACTAGTCGAATTGGACGTTTCATATTTTGGACTCGCTGGCCAATTTGGTCAAATCTCATTAATGTAAGCTTCTTTTTACCACTAGATATAAACATAGCTAGAAATTCATGATGCTTTTTCCACTTGAGATGATTGCTTTCAAGATTTCGAGCTTTGTTCTCATTTCCTTCAAAAGGATCAAATCTTTTCTTTTTTCTTTAAAAAATATTTCTACAACTTTTTTGACTTTGCGTGTTGTTTATTGTTTTGCAGCTGGTGAACTAATTGTTAATAGCAATTTTGTTATTTTGAATTTTATATAGTGTAGGTTAAATTTTGTATAAAAGATAAAATTCTATGGCATATTTTAGGAAAGTTGTAGTTGATAAACAGTTTTGCAGCTCAATGGATCACCTAAAGTTTTCAATTTTAAATGTATGACACAATTTGTGTTAGGTTTATAACATGTTTATACTAATTTTATATCAGTCTTTTGTATCTCAAGAAACAAATTAATACTGATATCAAATAAATATTAAATCAATATGAAATTTTTTCATTAGTAGAGGTTTATCTCAAGTTTATCAAACATGTAAGTTTGTTTTATTTGAATTAAATTTATTTCAGTAAAACAAACATTCATTTATAAGTGGTAGACAATATATTTATAATTGATTTATAGATGGTTGACAACATATTTATAATTGAATAACAATATGTTTATAATTGGTTTATAAGTAGTTAACAACATCTTTATAACTAGTTTACAAGTAATTGACAATATATTTATAATTGGTTTTATAAGTGATTGATAACATATTTATAATTAGTTTATAAGTTGTTGATAATATGTTTTATAATTAGTTTTATAAGTGATTGTACTTATTTATAAGTGATTGATAATATATTTATAACTAGTTTATAAGTGGTTGACAACATATTTATAATTGGCTTATAAAACTGTCGACCAAAATAGAAGAAAAATAATAATTAAAATGCAAATGTCATCTTTAACCTTTAACAGTACAAATTTCTCTTTCTTCATAACCAAATTTTAGCCCACAGTATGCAAATATTTATAAGTCGTTTACAATAAATTTATGACAAGTTTATAAAACCATGAATAAAACAAAACATGCATAATAATAATAATTAAGACGCAAATATTATCTTTAATCTCCATCACTATGACTTTCTCTATTTTCAAAACTGATTTTTAGCTTAAATAACTATGTTTTATATACAACATATCAAAATTCATGATTTTTCATTATAAATAATAAAATAAAGCATAAAAATAGATTAAATTTATTTAGAGATAGAAATCTTTATAATGGATAATTATTTTTAATTTTAACTTTTTAAATAAAAAATTTAAATTTAAAAAAATTTAATTTATTTAAATACTTTAAATTGAGTCAATCAAATCTATTTATAAATTACAATTAAAATTATCTATAAATCAAATTAAAATAAATATAAATTTAATTATTTTAAAAATTTTTAATTTTAAATTGACTATTTTTTAATTTTAAATTAAATTAGACTGATAATTGGTGTTTTTAAATTAAATTGAAATTAAATGTATTTGTAAATAGAATTAAATTAAATATAAATTAAATTATTTTAAAATTTTTAATTTTAAATTAAATTAAAGTGATAATTGACGATTTAAGAATCCCATATACGCCATTTTCAACAATTGATTGTTACGTTTCAATGTCTAAATTTTCTTTTTTTTTTTTTTTTTATAAAAACAAAAGGACTAGTAATTATTTTGTGGCTAGCACACTTGGGTGGTTCAGAGCTCCAATATAAAATATATCCCAACAATATTTGATTGAAGGGTTTGCACAATATAAAAATGAAATTAAAAAAAGAAACATAATTGTAAAAAAGGAGTAAAAATGTCGACAAACACTATTTAGAGTGTAACTATATATATATATAGATATCGCGGCGGTTCTAGGCCTTGTAAACCCTCTGCCAGGGTTTAAGCAATTAGCTCCTAAATCAATACCGGTAGGGGAGACCCCCGCGCCCGCCCCCCCCCCCAAAAAAAAAAAAATGTCGGGTAGGTCGATATTGGCCGGGATGGAAGTCCCAATCACAGGCAGCGATTCCGTCAAATGGCTCGAGCTTTCAGTCGCCAACGCCGATTCACCCACTTCACAACCGCCTATTGCCCCTCTTGCAGAAGATTGCGGCGCCTGCTGCATAATCGGAGATCCCCCTCTCTATATTATTTGGTGAGTTCCTTTCTATTCAAAATCCAGTGAAATTGCAATTAAATCAGAAACTTCAATTAGCTAATAATAATTGCATCAGGAGGATTCACAAGTATCGGCCGCATGCTCTTGAGTTAGTTGAGATTTCTGCTGATAAAGAATTTCCCAGAATTGGACTCCGTATCACATTCCCCGATGCCCTTTGCCCTTTAGCTTATATCTACAAGAACGAGGTTTGTCCTTGTATATAATGTATTATTATTGTTTGTTTTAGAATTTTCGAATAATGTGTTATTTATTTTACGCAGATTGGTCCTCCGGCAAACCCTTTTCTGCTCTATGCATTTACAGTTTCAGGAAATGCGTACGTTTTGAAGCTGAGGAGTGTTTCTGATTACACTTCGTGCTCCTCTACTTTCCCGTGGAGTGAGGTTGTGGAGTTTAATTTGCGCAAATATTTTGATAATGAAATTATAAACGAAGTAGCAGCCACTGATGGATGCCTTGTGGTTGGAAGACATGATGGGTCTGTTGTTTGTTTCCAACTTGGCTTACTTGACCAAACTGCTCCTGGTATGTTGATATTTGTGTCACCGTTCACCTGTTTTCTTCTGCTGTCTTACGGTCTTCTTCTTCTTATTTCTCTATTTGATTTTCTTTAATTTAAATGCAAGTAGATACATATCAAAAAAACTCTAAAACTTGGGTGTGGGCTTCTTGGCTGCATAAAACATGTTCCCTTATGTACAATCAATATTAGTGAGTTTTTACTCATTTCGGCAATTAGTTTGCCACTGCTTTGTTGTTGGCTCTCCTTGTATAGGTTTGGGACAGTGGGGAGAGCCAGAGATGTTATGTTGTCAATTGTGTAAGTAACCTATTGCCATAGCCATATCTTGTATATATATATATATATATATAAATATATATATTTTGGTGAAGTGGGGTATTTGGATGTGCAATTAAAAATTTGATTTCTTGTTTAACTTGTTGTGGATAAGGTGGTTTTTATAGCTTCTCCGGTTGAGGAGTGTCTTTCAGATTTATTCAGTTAGAGGCATTACTGCTTTAGTTGCTGATGTTACTGTTCATTTTATGTTTGTTTCTATTCCTCCATATTCTATTCTCCTTTGTAGAGTGATACGAACAAGGTTGGATTAGATTCCTTACCCGTATGCTTGAGAATAGTTGCCCAGATCTATCAAAACAAGTATTGGAGTTTTGATCTTTAAATCCCAACTAGACCTCTAGAAAACTTGTTTCTAGCAATCTAAGTTATAAAGATTTAAAGTTGTGTTAACCCAAATCCTAAATCAACTAAGCCAATTTAAGATCAGAATTAACAAGTTTGTGAAATTATTAAGCCTTCACTCAACAATCTCACCAAGCCCACTCAAGAACTCAAGAAGAGAATTTAATCTCACAAGCAAAAT